>JABFAF010277232.1:0-13553 GCA_013677275.1 Gossypium schwendimanii | reverse complement strand
CGAGTAATAGGTCCTATTGGTAAGACCTCCGAATCAGTTTGCTTTGTTGGTGTGAGCGTGCGCACATCACGATGCCAAGCAATATTACTGGGGTGAGCCATTTGTATTGAAGTAGTGTATAGATCAAGTAATTCAGAGATGTATTCTAGATGATGAAATTCAAATTATCCTGCATCACTGTCATTTTACACCTTATGGCGGACATTTTGGAAGCATGCGAATTGCTACAAAGGTTCTTCAATATGATTTTTATTGGCCCACCATGTTTAAAGATGCTCATAAGTTCTATCAAAGCTGTGATCGCTGTTAAGGGACTGGTAACTTATCAAGGAGACAAGAAATGCCATTACAAAATATTTTAGATGTGGAATTATTTGATGTATGGGGAATTTATTTCATGAGTCCATTTCTACCATCCTAAGGCAATATCAACATCTTTGTCATTGTGGATTATGTCTCCAAATAGGTTGAAGTTGTTGCTTTACCTGCAAATGATGCCAAACCAGTTCTGAGATTCCTGCATACAAATATTTTTACCAGGTTTGGTACCCCTCGTGACTTAATTAGTGATGAAGGTTCATATTTTAACTATAGATTAATTGTCAATGCTCTAAACATATATGGCATACCACCCACAGACAAATTGACAAGCTAAAATTTCCAAGAGAGAAATCAAGCAAAATTTGGAGAAAGTTTTCAATCCCAAGCACAAGGATTGGTTAGCAAGGTTGGATGAGGCCTTGTGGGTTTATCGTACAACTTTCGAGAAACCATTGGGAAAGTCACCTTTCATGCTTGTCTATGGTAAACCATGTCATTTGCCAGTTGAGATAAAACACAAAGCATTTTGGGCAATCAAGAAACTAAACATGGCCTGGGGTGCTGCTGCAACTCATCGCTTACTAGAACTTAATGAGATGGATGAATTTTGAGCTCAAGCTTATGAGATTGACAGACTGTACAAAGAAAAGACAAAGTGATGGGATGACAAGAAAGTTTTACCACGGTAATTTGTTCCCAGACAATAAGTCTTGCTCTTCAATTCATACATAAACTATTTCTTAGAAAATTAAAGTCGAGATTGTCTGGACCATTCAAACTCGAGCGTATATACCCTTATGGAGCCGTCGATGCTAAATATGGAAAAATAGGATCCACCTTCAAAGTCAACGGTCAATGCCTGAAATATTATTTTGGAGCTCCTATAATGCGCGATAAAAATTTTACTTATCTTCGAAATACTTAATATTGTTCTCTTGCAGAATTTTTTTCATTTATTTTATTTTTACTTTTTCTTATTTATTACCCAATAAATTTATTTAACTTTTTATTTTCTCTTCTTACAGGTTTCTTTTTGGGCCAAAGTACATACAAATTGAAGCCATTAGCCCAATTCTTTTAATTTTCACAAATTTGTGCTAAATACATTTTTTTCTCCTGCTAAATGCCAATTGTTTTGCCTTGTCAGACCATGATTAAGCCATTAACCTAGCCTATTCAGTTTCTTCCCAAATTTTCATCATGTTTTGTTTTTTCTTTTACTCTTTTTTTTATTCATAATCATAATAAAATCTAGCCTTTTACATTTTCAAGCTTTCTATATTTTCTTGAATGGCTTCCCAAACAGCTATTGCTTTAACCTATGCCTCTCTACACACTTTCTTCACTAAACTTGCTGAAGAAATATATCATAAAAATATTTCCAAAAGATTATATTGCATGGAAAAAGGACTCCTTTTTTAGGTTGCTCCTTTCATGGGGTATACAGAGGCCATCTCATCAGTCATCAAAAAACATGGATGGAGAATCTTCTGTCTCCATCTTGACGATGTCTTTCCAAAGGTAGTGAAAGAGTTTTATGACCACATTACTTCTCCTAACAGTAAATTTATATTTGTGCATGACGCATTAGTTCTATTGATGAGGACTCCATCAATGCCCAATATGGATTGTCTAATGGTCCTGATGAGCATGCTGACTTTGTGAAAACAATGTCCCCAAAGCACTTAATCCAGGTTCTCACTGAAGTTTGTGCAGAAGGTACACATGGTCAATTTCAAGAAATAACTATACACCGTCGACAGAGTCTTATTGAAGCCTCAATGAAGATTTAGTACCATTTCTTGAAATCTTGTCTCATTCTTTCTACACATAATGCTACAATCTCAAAGGATCGGTTATTGCTTCTCCGCTCCATAATGGTGGGCCGAAAGATTAATGTTGGAAACATTATCTTTCGTGAGATTCATCGTTGTGCCCAAAAGAATCCTGGCACCTTAAATTTCCCCTCATTGATCATTACACTCTGCCAAAGAGTCAAGGTTCCCCTGACACCAAATGAAGACTACCTTCCAAATAAATGGGCTATTACTAAGCACATTACACAAAAACTAGCTAGTGAGGAAATGCCAAGGCAAACTGACGCACCTCCATCTCCTCCTCATCGGACTACTTCTGTTGTCCCCTCCGACTTCTTACACTAATTTTGAGTGGTGAATGACTGAAGCTGTAGAGGGTTTGGAACAATAATTTTGTGAGTTGGACAAACATTAGAAAATGCTTGTCGCTGACTTTGGCAAAGCTTATGAGCAGATGTCCATCTTTTGGGAATATGTCCGCCAAAGTGATATTGCCATTCATAAATCCATGCAAAAGAGCTTTTGACGCCCAATGCCACCATTTCCTTTTTTTTCTAAGGAACTACTACTGAATCTTGAAGTAGAAGATGAAGAACCTACTACTGTTCCCACGCACAACCAAGAACTAGAGAGAGATGAAGCCATGATAGAATCTATCCACATTGAATCTGAGGATGATAGAATGGATACCACTTAGAATACTGCACCTGTACCACAACCCAAGGCCCCTATGACTACCTAAGAACATGTAGTTCATCAAATGGTTGATGAAATTACAAAGTTAGATACCAACGATGATGAGGAAGAGGTGCCCATCAAGCAACTTAAGAGAAAAAAGATTTAAGAAGGTTGTTTGTAAAATTGTTCAAGCTGATAGTGATGACCAGGACAGGCCACAACATTATAAACGAGTTGTAAGGAAATATACACAACCCAAGAAAGAAACACTCTTTCCATCCAAGCTTTAATTTTGATAATTTTCATTCATTTCAGTCATATTTGTTAATTGCATTCATGTAGCTTTTATTCATTTAATTCTTTCATGTTCATGTAGTGAGGAAAATACATCCCTTAGGTTTGGGGGTGTGTTGTGCATGTATATTGCATTGTTAATTGTTCATACAGTCATTTTGCCATAACATTCAATTGCCACTCAACTGCCTGATTATGTGAGTATATGGTTATCAATGGTGTTCAATGAGGCTAATAACTCTTCTTTGTAAACTTAGAAAATATTGTGATAGTTGTTTAGGCATGTTTAGCATAGGGCAGTTGTTGAAAATGAATTTTTAAAAGTAGAATAATTGAAATATAAATGCAATCAAGCTATAGTAGCATTCTTTGAATAAATTTAGGACTTCTTGACTTAAATTCAGTATAGTAATAGTGTATAATTTATGTGGTAAAATAATATGAATACTCCAATGATTGAATTTGTTAAGTAGGTTAGTAATATTTTGTTTGCTCCATTATATTGTTGACCAGAAAATTGAGTACAAATATGAGTGGTTGTCTAAAAAAAGTATATATTTTAGGGACACTCCACTGGATTTTTAGGCTAAATTTCTAAGAAGGTAGTTGTTTGCTCCATCCATCTTTTTAGTTAAAAGCTTTTGTTTCATGAGTAATTTTTATTCAAAATGTGACATGATATAATACATGGTAGTCTAGTATATGCACCATTAAGGTTGTCAAGTATAAAATCATGTGACAATATGAATAAAAAAACTAAGTTTAGGAGAGAGATAACCTAGGTATATTCAGAAGAAATCTGCTATTGTTTTAATTGCAAAAATATTTAGGAACTTTTACCTTTAGGAAAAATTTTCTGCACTTCTTTTGCTAAAAAAGTGTACAACAACTGTAAGCAATTTTTCTTTGTTTCAGTAAAAGATTGTTGAGAATAGAGTTACACAGTATGCTCATTATGATTTGGCAGTATACTTGGTGACTGATTATTTTGGCAATTCCTTAGATTCATGCATATTCATACATTATTTGCTTGAGGACAAGCAATAAATCAGGTTTGGGGGTGTGATAACACTTGAAAAGAGTTATATTTTAGGCCTTTAGATGGAATTAACTATTTTTAATTACGTAAATACAACAACATTTTTAGGATACTTTTAGAGCATTGCATAACAAAGCTTGGATTGCGCTATAATGGTCATCATTTAATACATTTATTACTTGGGGAAGGAAAGCTTGTGGTTGAACACAGGTGCAGATAGAAGAAGAGGATGCAGAAGGAAAATAAGGGAAGTGAAACATTGCCATGGCAAATGGTGAAATTAATTGTTAACACAATTGCCATGGCAATTCCAAGAAGATGACTCAGCACTCTATCCACGTCACTCTCAGCCAGCTAAATGTGTACCATAAAAACCACCCTAAAAAAGAGGATGCAGAAGGAAATAAGGGAAGTGAAACATTGCCATGGCAAATGGTGAAATTAATTGTTAACACAATTGCCATGGCAATTCCAAGAAGATGACTCAACACTCTATCCACATCACTCTCAGCCAGCTAGACGTGTACCAGAAAAACCACCCTAAAAAAGAGGATAAACAAATGTGTGATAAGAGGGACGGATCTACCCATTAAAAGAAAGAGAGAAGAAGAAAAAAAAGAGAGGAGAATTTGTGTGAGAAGAAAATTAGTGATAGTGGTTTTTCTCTCTATTGTAGAATTCTAGAAAAAGGAAAGCTAGTAGCTTAAGAAAGCAAAATACAGACGTCAAGAAGGGGGAGAGACAACTATCCTGGATTCACATACAATTTGGAGATCAAAGAGAAGCTGGAGTGTGGCGAGAATTCTTGCATTTCTGCCTTTATTTTCCTGATTTTTGTGATTCGAACTTATTTGAGAATGTTGATGAATGATTTTATTTTTATGTTAACTTTTCCACTCATGAGCTAAATCTTTTATCGGTTGGAGTTATTTGGGTGAAGGTTTTATCATCTTTAATGCCCGTGATTTGAGATTGTCTATGTCGCTATTTCATTCAATTTATGCTTATATTTTAAATACATGCATGAAAGCTCTAAACATTGTTGGTTGTGTGTTGTGTTCTTAGATGTATTTTTAATTCTAAAAAGATTAACTATTCTGGATCTTGAATCGTTTGATGCAAGTGAATACTCGACATAATATTTGTAGCACTCTAGACATAGATGTTGCGAGTTGTATAGAGAAGAATGTTCATTGTAGTTATTAATCCAGAGTTCTATAGACATACAATAACTTAGATTTCTAGCTTAAGATCTAGCTATCGAAAGAGGCAGGTTATTGTAGTGACTCTCTGAACAGTTGATTAGACATTATTTTTCCATGGCATTACTTTGATATGAACATTTCACCTGAATAATTCTAGTTTTATTCATTCAACAACAGAAATATTATTGCATTAGTTGAATGACATGTACACTTACACAATTGCATTAGTTATTTACACATAATAGTATGTTTGTATGTTACCATCCATGTCAAATTTTTTTTTTTGAAAACCCACTTGCACTCTATGGGTTTAACCCCTTCAGGTGGGTCAACCAAGATCTATACTTGGTTTCTGACATGGAATCCATCTCAAACCTCATGACCTCAAGCCATTTCTCAGAATCTGGGCTCGCCATATCTTCTTGATAAGTCCTAGGCTCATCTTGATCCATAAGTAGACTACCACCATGTGTTGTAATGAGGAAATCCATATCTCTTAGGTACAAGGTGTTCTCATAAATATTTTTGTGGTAGTTTTAGTTCAAAAATAGTTGATTGTTCCACAACAACTTGTGGAACCTGTTGTTGTTCAATCTCTGGTTTAATAATCTATTATTGTTCTCAAATTTCTCTAAGTTCTATTTACCACTTTTTTTCCAGAGACCAACTCCCATTCAAGGAAGACTTTTGTTCGAGCAACAAACACTTTGTTCTCAATAGGATTGAAGAAATAATATCCTTTAGTTTCCCTAGGGTATCCCACAAAGATGTACTTTTGAGATTTGGGTTCGAGCTTAGTAGACATTTGATGTTTAACATAAGCTTCACAACCCCAAATATTCATGAAAGACATACTAGGACACTTCCCAGGCCACATCTCATATAATGTCTTATGAATCGATTTAGATGGAACATGATTTAGTGTGATAGCAGTTGTTTCAAGTGCATGTCCCTGAAAGAAAGTAAGAAGATGAACATGACTCATCATTGATCGAACCATGTCTAACATTGTTTGTTTTCCTTTCAAAAACTCTATTCCATTGTTGAGTACTAGGAGGTATAAGTCGTGAGAGAATCCCACATTCCTTCAAAAAATCATCAAACTCTAAGCTTAAGTACTCTCCTCCTTGATTTGATCAAAGTGCCTTAATACTTTTACCTAGTTGGTTTTGTACTTCATTTTTAAATTCCTTGAACTTTTCAAGGGCTTCAGATTTATGGTAGAAAAGATAAATATACCCATATCTACTGAAGTCATCAGTGAAAGTAATGAAGTATTGAAAACCTTATCTAGCTTGTGTGTTCATTGGTCCACATACATCATTATGTATTAATCCCAATAACTCACTAGCTCTCTCACTTTTACTATTAAAAGGAGTTTTATTCATTTTACCCAACAAGCAGGACTCATATATATCCAATTGTTTGAAAAGAAAAGAATCCAAAATCCCATCTTTACGGAGCTTTGATATGCGCTTCTCACTTATATGGCACAAATGACAATGCCAAAGATAAGTTTGATTAGACTCATTTATTTTTAACATTTTAGTATTTATGTTATAAATGGGTTTAACTTGATCTAAAATGTAGAGGCCATTTACTAATTGTACCGAAACATAGAAAACATTATTGAGATAAAATGAACAACAATTATTCTTAATAATTATCTCAAAACCAATTTTGCCGAAACAAGAAATTGAAATAATGTTTCTAGTCAAATTGGGCACAAAATAACAATCCTCAAAAATTAAATCAAGTCTACTAGGCAATGATAAATTATGTGTTCCTACAAATAATGCAACAAATCTTGCTCCATGCCTAACTTGCAAGTCCACATCTCCCTTAGCAAGATTCCTAGTCTTTTGCAGTCCCTATACAGAGGTACAAATATGAGAACCACATAAGGTATCTAATACCCAAGAAGTAGATGTTGATAAATTAATATCAATAACATAAATGCCTGAAGCAGATGCTTCATTTTTCTTTTCCTTCTTGACCCCTTCAAGATAGGCTGGGCAGTTCCTCTTCCAATGTCTAGTCTTACCATAATGGAAACATTTTCCTTGCTTAGAAATTCCTCCTTTAGGTTTCAATGCAACTTTTCCTTTGTTGGGCTTGGCCTTGCCATTTTCCTTAGGCTTTTCCTTAGCCTTAGCCTTAGCCTTTAGCCTTAGCCTTTCCTTTGGCCTTGTCCTTGCGAACCATCTGAATGGGCTTAGGCCCAGCCTGATTCATGTTACTTTCAGCAGTTCGTAACATGTTGAGCTATTGTGGAAAAGTCTTATTAATCTCATTCATGTTGAAATTCAGGACAAACTATCTAAAACTATCTTGAAACAATTGCAGGTTGACATTAGTGGCCAACTCCACACCTAAAGGGAATCCTAGTTTTTGAGGGCTTTCAATATAGTCTATCATCGTGAGAACATGAGTTCCCACAGGAGTTCCCTCCACCATTTTGCATCGAAACAAAGCTTTAAAGGTCTTGCACCTCTCTTAATGTGATTGCCCTTCATATAATTCCATGAGGTGCTGGATCATATTATAGGAAACCATATCCTCATGTTGCTTTTGAAGCTCAAGAGTCATAGTGGCAAGCATTAGACATCTTATGTCTAACATGTTACCAAGATGCTTCTTATAAGCATCCTTGTCAGTTCTAGAGGCATTAGCTGCTAGTTAATAAGGAAGGTGTTCTTCAATGACATATAATATATGTTCTTATTTGAATAAATCCTCAAGTTACGGAACCAATCGAGGAAGTTAAAGCCATTCAACTTCTCCTTCTCAAGGACCAATCGCAATGATAAAGAACTTGCCTTGTTCACCATAATTAAAATACAATAATAAAATATGCTCATAAGTACATTTACCAAGTTTATTATAATCATTAAAAGGACTTTATTAAATGATGCTCCCACTATTTTATTCAAAACTAATAACCCTCATGTTTTAATTTCTGAAAGAATTTCTCTAAAATGTTCTAGTGGGTAAGGATCCATATTTCACCTCTTCTTAATTCAACTTTGGCGTTACTCTCATGATTATGGTTATTTATGTAACCAACACTTGCTAATTACATCACATGTAACTCCTCTATTTTGTTTCAATCATCTCATGATTTATCAAAATCTCTTACCTCTAGGTATCTAATCCTATGAGAGTAACCTAGTTAAGTTATTTCCCAATATCGTAACTGACGAATGTCAACTGCTTATCCTTTGCGTTTGACTAAGATAGATACATGTACTTCGCTTTAACAAAACCCACATTGTATCGGTCAAGGCTTTAACGAGGGTAAATATTAAAAGACAATCTTAACTTAATATTTTATTGATGGGTTTTTAAATTGAATTAATCTTACCATTAATGGTCAACATTTTTCCATTTAATCCTTTAATTGATCTTCTCAATATCCTATATCATCCATGCTAATATATCATCTATTATATCATATACAAGAAAACTATAAAGCAGTAAATAAATGCAATGGTTATAGCCCAAAAAACTAAGGTGGTTCCTCCCAAGCCAATAGGAAAACCGTAGGGAATCCTAAGGGTTTATGCTGCTTCTCAAGCTTCTTTTCCTCTTTAGGTAGCCCAGCCTTCTTTTTTCTCTAGTTCGTATCTATAACACTCTTAATCTGTCTTAGTCACAAAATTAGGGTTATGGAGAATTACCGTACAATCGTAAACATTTAACATCATAATATTTAAATAACTTAATTATATCATAATCCATCCAATCACTTGCATTTTTCCCTAAATCGAGCCCTCGAGACCCTAAAAATATCTTAAAAACAATTCAGAACTAATTTGAAACAAAATGGTAGGTTTAGGAAAAAGATACAAAAATTGGAAATAGGGATCACACGGCATGTGAAATCACCCTAGGCCCTGTAACTTTCAAACTAGGGATACACGGCCATGTCGAAGCCCGTGTCCTTACCCGTGTAACTCATTGAGATGCCTCACACACTTGTGTTATAGGTCGTGTAACTCTCTGAGTTGCCACACACGCCTGTGTGCTAGGCCGTATGCTTGTTCGTGTATCTCACTGACTTGAACACTAAGAAATTTACAAATGACACATGATCGTGTTGCCAGGCCGTGTGTGTGATAGCCCGTGTCTCAAGCCATGTGAACCTAATATTTACCTAAAATTAAGCCATTTCACAACCAAAACCATTTGAGCATACATCCAAGGGACTCAAACATCAGTCACAACCACATAAACATGCCATTTTAGACACCCTAATTTAACTAACCGATATGCCATTCTATGGCACCACAATTATATCAAAACATGACAATGTTGCCTCATTTCATACATGATAATCTAGTTCAAATATGTACCAAAACATACCATAAATAACCATTTTCAAACCATTCTAATCATACCAAAAAGAACCTTATTTACAAGTATATTAAAATAACCAAAATGACATAACTTGGTAAAGTATCCAAGAGTACCAAACAAACATATTTATCTACATATACATGCCACTACCCTAGGAGATACAAAAACTACCAACTTAGATGGATAGTGTGAGTTGGTTGAATGATTCTTCCAAAATGTCAGCGACGATTATCTACAAAACAATCCATAATAACCGATAAGCTTACATAACTTAGTAAGCATATAGCATAACATTTAATCCATATACAATTAGACACAGTTCATATAATATTTGGCTCAAGATTACTTAAGTATACATAGGGGCACGTATGTGCATTCAGGGGTACCGAAGTACAAATAGGGGCACACATGTGCTTTTAGGGGTACTGAAGTACAAACAGGGGCACGTATGTGCATTCAGAGGTACCAAAGTACAAACAGGGGCATGTATGTGCATTCAGGGGTTCCAAAGTACAAAAAGGGGCACATATGTGCATTCAGGGGTACCGAAGGACAAAAAGGGGCATGTGTGTGCATTCAACAATAATTATCTATAAACATATTAACTAAAGAACAATAATATAAGATTACAAGTAAAACTTTATTTACATATAGAAATACTATGGACTTACCTACAATTTAATTTCGGTCAATACGCATGGACTATTTTGTTATATTCCCTTTTCCTTGATTATTGTCTCTCTGATTCAAATCTTGATCTAAATAATAATTAAACACAATATATTAATATCATACACATTTCACATTCCATTCAGTGCATATGACCCTTAACTTTTCATTAAATACACATTTTCCATAAACTTTTATAGCTTTTAAAATTTAGTCTTTTAACTTGAAAATCATCAAATTGACCATTTTCTAAGAATCAAATTACAACTGAAAATTCTAGTCCCTTTAACAGTCCCTATTATTCATCAAATTTACCATCAGACCTTGAAATTTTGACATTTTAACAATTTATTTCTTAAATAAAAATCTAACAAAAATTGCTTTACAAAATAACCAAATACCACAATCAAAGCTTCAAATATATAATTATCATCACAAAAACCAAGATTCATCAATGCTAACTTCCAAAATTTTTAACAAATTCAAAAACGAAGGTACGGGCTAGCTGGACTAGTTGTAACGATCTTAAAAACATAAAAATTACAAGAAAACAGACCAATTTCCATACCATTCAAAGTTAAGAAGGTGAACGAAGCTCCTTAGTCTCCAATGGTGGTTTTGGCAAGAGGTTGAAGAGAATGAATAATGTAAAATGTCTAATTTGTTTTAATTTGTTTAGTTTAATTTTGATTTATTTACATATTTTCCATTAAACACCTATCATTTTATCATTTTCATACCATTTTCCGTCCAACCATAATAACTAGGGCTAATTGCCACATAGGTCCTTCCTCATTTAGTTATTGCGCTATTTAATCATCTAAATGTAATAATTACTATGTTTTGCACCTTTTTTCAATTTAGTCCTTTTTTCTTAATTAGTTATCTAAACGTTAAAATTTCTTGACCAAATTTTAATACGACTCTAATAACTCTATAAATATTCTATAAATATTATTTACGAGCCTACATGATAGAAATTTGTGGTCCCAAAACCACTATTCCGTATCATTAAAAAATAGGTGGTTACAACTCTCCCCCTTTAGGAAATTTTGTCCTCAAAATTGTTATCTGAGAATAACTTCAGATACTGTAGTTTCATCAATTCGTCAATTTCCCAGGTAGCTTCTTCATTACCATGTCGATGCGACAAGATTTTTACTAACGGTACACATTTATTCTAAAGTTCTTTGACTTCCCGAGCCAAAATTTTCACTGCATTATTAGATTTCGTCAAATCTGGCTATAATTCAATCTCACTCTGAGGAATCACGTGTGAAGGATCAAATCTGTACTGTCTCATCATTGAAACATGGAACACATTATGAATTTTCTCTAGTTCAAGAGGTAAAGCTAATTGGTAAGCTACAGAATCAATTCTTTCGGTAATCTCTTACAACCCGATAAATCTCGGACTCAACCTTCCTTTCTTGCCGAATCATAGCACTTTCTTCCAGGGAGAAACTTTTAAAAATACCTGATTGCCAACTGCAAATTCTATATCTTTTCTTTTCAATTTCGCGTACGACTTCTAATGATCAGATGCAACTTTCAAACAATCTCGAGTAGTTTGGACCTTGTCTTCAATTTCCTGAATCAAATCAATCCTTACCATTTTGGATCCGATTAGCTTGAACCAATACAATGGCATCTTACTTTTTCTACCGTATAAAGTTCCAAACTGTAACACCCCTTACCCGAGACAATTGCTAGAGTCGAGCACGAGGCGTTACCTGACTTTACTTACTAATTCGGTGTATAAAAATTTACTTTTAAAATTAATTCGCCCACGTTCAATCAATATGCTCTTAAAAAGGGCCCTTGAGACCCTAAAACTTAATTCGCTCACGTTTAATGAATATGCAACGGTAACTATTCGGGTCGAAACCATGAACATTTTAATTTTTTCCAAATACTTACATAAATCAAAACAATTTATTTCACTCTTCACAATAAAACTGTCCACTTGCGTGACAATTACTAATTTAATTATAACTCGAGCTAAAAAACTCAAAATTTAAATCCGTAAATTTTCCCTAAAACTAGACTCATATATCTTCTTATCATAAAATTTCCATAATTTTTGGGTTCGTCAAATAGTACAGATAATTCATTAAACTCTCCCATAGTTCACTGTCTGACGGTTCTAACCTCTATTCACTAAAAAACAATTATCTCATTATATGAGCTTCATATAGTGCTTCTGCTTATTTCTGTTGAAAATACACTTACTAAGGAATCTAAACATATAAATTATGACTTGTAATTCTTTCTAAATAATTTTTTAATGATTTCCTAAAATTCAAAATAGGGGACTTCAAAAACCATTCTGACCTTGTCTCACTAAAATTCAAATATTATAAAATATAAAATTCTTTTGCCTACACAGTTTCTTTCATGTCAAAATAATTTCGATAAGCTTTAATTCCATATCTCATTCACTCTCTAATTCCATTTCTACTATCCTTGGTGATTTTTCAAAATCACATCAATGTTGCTATCCAAAAACTATTCCATTGCAAATTTTTACTCCTTTATAATTTTTTGTATTAACTATCATTTAGGCTTACATAACAGCAAAACATGTTCTTAAATAGCCATTTCAATAGCTAATCATTATCGAGTATTTACATGTTATTCATTAGCCATATCATAAGGACACGCACAAAATGATTAAGTCCCTATACATGCAATAACTTAAAACGTTTCGAATCACAAAATACCGAGATGGTCTGTTAATAGTGTGAAATGATCTCTGATGCCCTTACGATCCCCGAATTAGCTTTGCGACACTACAAAAACAAGGAAAATAAAGGGGGTAAGCATAAAGCTTTGTAATTTTACAAGCAAAAAAATAACAACATTTATCATAAATAATTATACTCATGAATTATCATCAAGTATCATGATCTTTACTTTCTTCTTTACCTACTCTCGTACTTGTTTACTTACTTGCTTACTTAAATAACTCATGATTATAACTCACTCCTCCCTTGCTGAATTTATTTTTTCTCAACTGATAACTGGGATATTATTATCCCTTATAACTCACCTGGATCTATTTATTATGCTTTTACCTGAACCTTCATGTAACATAGTCTTTTTACTAGCCCGTTGAACCACTTGGAATACTAAGGATACTCAGGTCTCCTGTCTGATAATAACATGCCA
>JABFAF010277227.1:0-13392 GCA_013677275.1 Gossypium schwendimanii | reverse complement strand
GTATCTAACCCTTTGAAATTGATTCGAATGGCTTTTTTATAGCCATTTCTTTTACAGAGTTTTTATTATTTTTGTGTCAATTATTTTCTCTGATTTTGTAGGTGCAAGTGGCAGTGCGGCAGTGGCAGTGCGCGGCGGCTAGCAGAGCTAGGAACCGCACCTAGGGTTTAACTTATTGTTTCTGATTTGATTTGTTTTTTGGGCTAGGTTTAGACAGTTGGGCTTTAGATTTTGGGCTTGAGGTAGTTGGGGCTGTAATTGGGTTTGGGTAGTTGGGTTTGTATTTGGTCTTGTAAATTATTTTTGGGTTTTGGGCCAGGGACAAAATTGGCTTATTACAGCTGCCCCTCTTTGATCGTTGTCGTGTAACGAGAATGGAGTAAAGAATTAAAAAAAAAAACCAATTTTTCCAGGTCCTACCCAGTCTTGACTTCTTTGGGTGCTTCTCTTATTCAAATAGCCTCCTTCCAGTCCATTATGTCTTATCGCTTCGATCTGTTTCACTGTAAATTCAGAGAGATTCGACTTGTAGCTTCAATCTTCCTCGCAGCAACTTCGGGAGGATAAGATTTATGGTTTTAGTCTGCTCCATTGCAACGTCAGGGAGATAAGACTTGTTGCTTCCACTTGCTCTACTGCGACTTTAGAGAGATAATGTTTGATACGATAAGATCTGCTATCTACAGTCTGCTCCACTATAACTTTAGGGAGATAAGACTCGTTATGGTGGATTTAATCCGACCTACTACAACTTCAGAGGTATAGGATTCATCGTTTTAATCTGCTCCACTGCAACTCAAGGGAGATAGGATTAATAACTTCAATTTGCTCCACTGCAACTTCAGGGAGATAAGGCTGGTGTTTTTGGTCTACTTCACTGCCAGTACAGGAAGACAAGATCTACAATCTTCAACCTACTCCACTGCTGCTCAGGGAGATAAGGCTGGTGCTTTCGATCTACTTCACTGCCAGTACAGGAAAACAAGATCTACACTCTTCAACCTACTCCTTTGCTACTCAAAGAGATAAGGTTGGTGGCTTAAATCTGCTTCTCTACTACATTGGGAAGATAAGATTCACCGTATTTGATCTGCTCCACTACTGCTTAGGGAGACAGGATTTAAAATCTTCAACCTACTCCACTGCTGCTCAGGGAGATAAGCCTGGTGTTTTCAACCTGCTTCACTACTAGTACAGGAAGACAAGATCTACAATCTTCAACCTACTCCACTGTTGCTTAGGGAGATAAGGCTGGTGCATGCATGAATGCGAAATGTCATGAAAATGATCCCTCAATGTTTGAGTTGTTATTGCTCATTGTTCAATAAGGCTTTATTGCCAACACGTCAGAATGCTATCTTGTCCTATTGGCAATGCTCATATCTTACTTAACCGAATTATCCCCACTGTAATCTTCAAGGTTCAATCCACTGTAATCTTCAAGGTTCAATCCACTTGTAATTTTGGGACATAAAATTTGAACCATCTTCCTCCCATTGTAATTTAGGAGTATAAGATCCGACTCTCTCAATCCTCTCCTACTGCAATTCAATGATACAGGATCTGAATATCTTTGGCCTTACACCATTCCCAAGGTGTCATACCAAATGTTTATGCACAACTGTAAAATTTTCTTCTCCGAGAAAACTTCTTCTTATCACTCGGTTATCATTGCTTGTTTGTTCATTGAAGCTTTGTCACCAACACGACATTTTGTCCTTTTGTTCAATCAATGTTTGGACAATAAAATCCGAAAGGATAGTCTTAATTTAGAATTTTCCTTCTTAGACATTTCAACCTTTAAACTTGGTGTGTTCTAAGCAATAGTCATGTTTAAGGTTACTGTATTATTTAGAAACTTCTAGAGTAATATACAAAACTTCCTTTGTGAAAGTATAACTAATCCATTAATCATTATTCCAATGCAACATCCTTATAAAAAGATCATAACAATGGATAAAAATAAAATTAATTTGGGGGCATAGCTCGAAATAAATTATCAAGGATAATAAGAATAAAAAGGAATTGATTGGGGACACGTATCTTGAAAAAGAGAGAAGTATTCCAAGAACAACAAATTCAATATAAATATTATGAAGATTAGGTGCCCTAGGTATCGCAGCTTGAACTTCTTTGTACAAACTTTTCGAAGACCTTTCTGAGTTTGACATGTGTTTAGGAGATCTACAGTACTCTATCGATGCCCCAAGATGTCGCTAACCCTTTCCTGTTGATTCAGGTATAACAAGATCACCACATGCCCTAATTTAATCAACATTTAAGCTGCTCTGATCACCTCATGTCCCATTCTGATCAAAATTTGGGCCGCCCTTTCGAGTTTTCAACTCAAATTCCCTTTAGTCTCAAGGCGCCCTTTACGGGTTTTCACCTTGGCCTCTCCATTTTACTTTTTCATTTTTTTCATTATTTTTTTATTTTTTTGGACTTAAAGCGCCCTTTACGAATTTTCACCTTTTTTTTTAAGACTCAAAGCACCATTTGCGTGTTTTCACGTTTTTTTTAGCACTCAAAATGCCATTCGCGGGTTTTCACCTTGGTCATCTTTCTTCAAGTTAAGTATTTCTTGACTGAATACGAGTTTATAGGATTTTGCAGGCTTTTACCATCCATCTCGTTCAAGATCAAAGCTCTTCCAGAAAAGGCCTTCGTTACAACATAAGGTTCTTCCTAATTTGGCATCTATTTCCCTTTAAAGTTCTTTTGTAGAGGAAGGATCTTTTTGAACACCAGGTCTCCCTCATTAAATTCTCTAGGACGAACAATTTTGTTATAGGCTCGCATTATTCGTTTCTGGTACATCTGACCGTGATGAATAGCTTTTAGCCTATTTTTTTTATCAGGTTCAGCTGATCATATCGAGATTGAATCCATTCGGCCTCATCTAACTTTAGTTCAGCTAATACTCGGAGAGAAGGGATTTCAACTTCAAGGGGTAAAACTACCTCCATTCCATAAACTAAAGAAAAATGTGTTACCCCAGTAGAAGTCCTATTAGATGTTCGATATGCAAGGAGAGCGAAAGGTAATTTCTCATGCCAGTTCTTGTAAGTTTTAGTTATTTTCCCTACAATTTTCTTGATATTTTTGTTAGCTGCTTCCATAACACCATTCATTTTTGGGCGATACGGTGACGAATTAAGGTGTCTGATCTTGAATTGACTACAAACTTCCACTATTAAGTTGTTGTTCAAATTCAGCGCATTGTCAGATATAATTCTTTCAGGCATCCCATATCGACATATAATCTCTTTTTTCAAAAACTTGCTAACTGCTGACTTCTTGACATTAGCATATGAAACAGCTTCCACCCATTTAGTGAAATAGTCAATAACCACAAAGATGAAATGATATCCATTAGAAGCCTTTGGTGAGATTAGATCGATGACATCCATCCCCCACATGAAGAAAGGCCATGGAGAAGTCATAACGTGAAGAGGTGAAGAAGGTGCATGCATTTTGTCGCAATAAATTTGGCATTTGTTACACTTCTTGGCATAATTAATGCAATCTCCTTCCATGTAGACCAATAGTACCTGAATCTCATAATCTGTCTGGCCATCGTGAAGCCGTTGATGTGCATTTTACAGATACCTTCATGGACTTCTTCCAAAATTTTCTTGGCCTCTACAACATCCACGCATCTCAACAATACTTGATCTTTTCCCCTCTTATACAAAATCTCTCCATCTAGGACATAATCAATAGCCAGTCTCCTCAATGTCCTCTTATCATTCTCCTTCGCATGGTCAGGTACTCACGATTCTTTACGTATCGCAGTATGTCTTGGTACCATGGATGGTCATCATTTTCCTCTTCCTCAATACTATAGCAAGGAGCTGGGGTCTCATTAATTCTAATTTGAATAGGATTCATATATTCTGGTTTGTTCACTTTGATCATAGAGGCTAGAGTAGCCAAAGCATCAGCCATCTGATTTTCATCCCATGGAAGATAACAAAAAGTGATACTGTCGAACTCATCGATCAATTCCAGAATCAATTTCTGATAGTGGATTAACTTTGGGTCTCTCGTTTCCCATTCCCCTTTGAGCTGGTATATTACTAATGTCGAGTCCCCATATACCTCCATTATCTTAATTTTTCACTCTATGGTTGCCCGTATACCCATGATGCAAGCTTCATATTCAGCCATGTTATTGGTACAATGAAAATTCAATTTACTAGTAAAAGGATAATGATCTCCATTAGGGGACACAAGGACTACCCCAATTCTATTGCCTGCAGCATTCGAAGCTTCATCGAAGTTTAGCCTCCAAGGGCGATTTTCTTGAGAATCTTATTCAGCAATTGCCACATATATCAAGTCTTCATTCAGGAAATCAAAATTCAGAGGTTCATAGTCTTCTAAAGCTCTGCTGGCCAAAAATTCTTCTATCACGCTCCCTCTGACAGCCTTCTGATTTACATAGACTATGTCAAACTCGAAGAGTAGGATCTGCCACCTAGCCATCGTCCCATTCAACGCAGTTGACTCCATCATATACTTTAGAGGGTCTAATTTTGAAATTAACCAAGTCGTATGATAGAACATGTATTGCCTCAATCTCCGACTCGTCTAGATCAGGGCACAACATAATTTTTCAATGGGCGAATATCTCATTTCACAGTCAGTAAATTTCTTTCTGAGATAATAAATTGCCTTCTCCTTCTTCCCCGTCTCATCATGTTGACCTAGTACACATCCCATGGAGTTGTCGAACACCGTTAAATACAAGATCAGTGGTTTATCTGGCCTAGGTGGCGACAACACTGGAGTATTGGACAAGTACTGTTTTATCTTGTCAAAAGCCTCCTGGCATTCTTTATCCCACACACCTGGATTATGTTTCTTCAAAAGACAGAATATGGGGTCACATTTCTTGCTCAGTTACGAAATGAACCGAGCAATGTAATTCAGTCTTCCTAAGAAACCTCAAACTTCTTTCTGAGTACGTGGTGGAGGCAAATCTCAAATTTCCTTGACTTTGTCTTGGTCGATTTCAATCAGTTTTTCACTGACTACAAACCCTAGAAGTTTTCCTGACCTAGCTCCAAAGATACATTTGGCTGGATTGAGTTTGAGTTGAAACTTTCTTAATCTTAAGAACAACTTTCTTAAGACTTGCACATTTTCTCTTTCCTTCTGAGATTTTGCAATCATGTCGTCAACATATACTTCAATTTCCTTATGCATCATATCGTGAAAGACGGTCACCATGGCTCTCTGGTATGTGGCTCCCTTATTTTTCAACCTTAATGGCATCACTTTATAATAGAAAGCCCCTCATAGGGTTATAAATGTGGTTTTCTTCATATCTTCATGATGCATCTTAATTTGGTTATATCCTGAGAAACCATCCATGAAGGAAAATAGTGAGTGTCCTGCCGTGTTATCCACTAAGGTGTCGATGTGAGGTAAGGGAAAATTATCTTTCGGGCTAGCCTTATTCAAATCTCTGTAATCTACACACATTCGTACCTTTCCATCTTTCTTAGGGACGTGTACAATATTGGCTACCCATTCTGAGTATTTGACCACTTGTAGGAACCCAACATCAAATTACTTTTGAACCTCCTCCTTTATTTTTAGTACAACATCAAGCCTCATCCTCCGGAGTTTTTACTGAACTGGCTTGCAATCCTCCTTTATAGGAAGACGGTGAACTACAATATCGGTATTTCAGCTAGACATATCCTGGTATGACCATGCGAAAATGTCTTTGAACTCTCGAAGCAACTCAATGAAGTCTTGTTTTGCTTCTTCAGTTATGCATGTTTCGATCTTCAACACCTTTCCCTCCTTTAGGGTCACAGTCTCCACTGTCTCCTTGTGAGGTAAGATTTGTTTCTCCTCCTGCTCTACCATCCTCAACAAGTCCGGAGATAGGTTACAATATATGTTATCTTCAAATTCATGAGATCTTTCTAAACACATATCCTGTTCAAAAGAATTTTTCGAGTCCATAGTAGAGTCACTCATATAATTGATATCTGGGGACCTGTTATAGGTACCATAGAATATACAAAGAATGTATGAATTTAAGAATACTTATTTGTATGGTATGATTATGAATTAATGAAAGAATGACTTGGAAGAAAATCCAAGAGAATGAAAGAATCCAAAATTATTATTCGTGCAAAAATAATGAAAGAATCTTAAAAGAATATCTGCTCAAAAATAATTGCAAAGATATATTCCATTAAAATAACGATGTTCAGATATATTCCCATTTCACAAAAAAGTTCTCATTGTCACTAGGCTAAAACAACAAGCATGTTTTGAATATTACTCTAAGAAAGCTCTAAAAATTTCAGGTATTTCTTCTGCGGTCCAATTATTTAGAACACTCTCAGGTTCATAAGGATGGATATCTAGCAGAGTCCCTTCTTTATTTGCATATTCATGTATGGCATTGATGCCTTCTCCCATCGGCATACTTCTCTCAAGATGAATGATTCCCCCTGATACAAAGGTTTTAGATATGTGCGGCATTATTATTGGTTCTTATTTAATTTCCTCCCCACTTAGGCCTGCGCTTCTTCTTTCTTGCCTTTTTTCTAGCTCATTCCTTCTTTGCTTTATGTCTGGCTTATATCCTAAGCCAAAGTGATCTTGTTTTTCTTTCAGCATTGGAGTCTCAATTCTTTCTTGGAGACACTTCCCTAATCCTCTTCTGGGTAAGGCCCCTCTTCTCACCAACAATTGTAACCCCATATTCGTGGCATTGGATATATTTAGTATTGGAGTTTTACTCCCCTCAGAAATAAATGTTGCGTTTATAAACTCCAAAGATTGAAAGAAGCAGTCAACTGCTTCATCATTAATTTCTACGTACAGTGCATCATTAGCTACAGCCGCTATGATGTCTTCTTCGGTGTTTATTGTCACCAGCCGACTTTCTGACACCAACTTCAGCTTCTAATGTAACGATGATGGTACAGCCCCCGTCGAATGTATCCATGGCCTTCTTAATAGACAATTATAGGAGGGCTTGATATCCATTACGAGAAAATCCACCTCGTAAATAGTTGGGCCGATCAATAAGGGTATCTCAATTCTTTCCATGACCCTTCTTTCTGTACCATCAAATACCCTCACTATATTATGGCATATCTTCATATGGGAACTATCCACAGACAGACTGTTAAGTGTGGATAGAGGTAATACATTCAATACTGACCTATTATCTATCAAAACTCCCGGTAAGGTATACCCTTTGCATCTGGTGGTAATATGCAAAGCCTTAGTGGACCCCATGCCTCAAGATGTTATCTCGTCATCGTCAAAGAAGATGAAGTTGTCGGCGCTTATGTTATTGACCAGCCAATCTAACTTGTTGGCAGAGATGTCATTGGTCATATAGGTTTCATTTAGCACTTTCATCAACGCCCTTCGATGCACCTCTGAACTTAAAAGCAAGGCTAACACGGATATGCAAGTTGGTTGCTTATACAATTGCTCCACAACACTATATTTGCTGTGCTTCAGGAATTTGAAGAATTCCTTGGCTTTTTTTTCTTTCACTGGCTCGGTAATAGGTAATACAGGCTCGACTATTTTTTTCTTCTTTTGCTCTGTCACTATGGCCTTTCCCTTTATTGGCTCAGTTGGAGGACTTATCAAATCGTAATATTTCCCACTACGTGTATAAGAACCCATGCCATGATCCTCTTTTGTAGTACTGGCTGAAATTTCTTTTCCTTGGACGGTAGTGTTGCACTCATATTTTTACGGGACTTTCTTGTTATCTTTTTAAGAGAAGGTTGCGAGCTTCTAGATTATTATCTTTGGCATTACTGGTACTCCCGCCTTGTTATTCATTAGTCGTTGGTTCCGACGCGTATATGCTTCATTCTTCCTGTACTTCTTCGTAGAACCCTATTCCTTTGTCATCTATCATGCCTTGAACCAAGTCTCAAAATTCTGTGCACTCTTGGATTTCTTGCCCTTCTTCATGATGGAACTCACAATAATTTCCCGTCTCCTTGCATCTCTCTTTTACATTCGAATTGATTAACCCCCTTTCTACCATTTTCTTTCAAACCCATTTTAAATGAGTTCTTACTTTTGCAATATCTACATTGATTTTTCTCCCCACGTTTCCACCTATCATGTTTACCCCCTTATCAGCATGGTTAGGCAATGAATTTTCCGCACTGGGCGAATCATCAATCTTAACAATGCCCATACTAATCAGCCTTTCAACTAGCTTTTTGAAGGCTGTGTAATTTTCTATTGAATGCCCCGTAATCCCCGTATGATAGTCATATTATGAATTCGAGTTGTACCCCTTGGGGCACAGAGGTTGCAGGGGTTTTAAGTAGAAATGGGAAACAACGTGTGCATCGAACAAACTTTGATACAACTCCCTGTATGGCATTAGAATTGGCGTAAACTAGGGCTTTTCAGTGTTTTGTCTTGTGCCTGACTCTTGTCTTGATGAACCTTGTTGGTTAGTAGCCACCATTCTTGGCTGGTTCACCGTAATCAATTTCGAGTAACCCTTGTTATATGTACTCATGTTGTTCACCTCATTCTCCTTCTTCTTCGAAGCCGACCTTCGGTTACTTTCTCCAGCATTGATCTTCCCACTCCTTATGGCATTTTCAATAATTTCACCATTCATAGCTATGTTAGAAAAGCTTTTTGTGGCACTTCCCAACATATGTGTGATAAATGGTGCCTTCAATGTGTTAATAAAGAGTATTGTCATTTTTCTTTCCAGGAACGGTGGCTGAACTTGAACGGAAACCTCCTTCCATCTTTGCACGTATTACCTAAAACTTTCATTTGGCTTCTTTTTTATATTTTGTAGGGTGATTTTATCAAGGACCATATCTGCTACATAACTGTATTGTTTCATAAATGCTTGTGCTAAATCCCTCCATGAACTAATCTTGGCACGGCTTAATTAATTGTACCACTTAGATGCTGCCCCTGCGAAGCTATCTTGAAAGCAATGTATAATCAGTTAGTCGTTGTAAACATATCCAGTCATACGCCTACAAAACATGGTAATATGAGCTTCAGGGCAACTGGTCCCATTGTATTTATCAAATTTTGGCATTTTGAACTTGTGGGGAAGTACCAAATCCGGGACCAAACTCAAATCTTTATCATTAATCCCCTAATAATTCTCAATACTTTCTATTGCCCTAAATTTTTCTTCGAGCCATTTACATATTTCCTCCAGCTGTTTTGGTAATTCTTCCTTGGTTTTCTCCTTCTCAACCACTTCGTTGAAATCGGGGACAATGGGATTGGTAGGGTTCTCTCTAACCTGGTTTGGAAGTTTATTTTCATTGAGGTGCCAGCCTGAAACTGTTGAGGCCTGATTGTGACAGAGGATCGAATTGGGTGTACATCAGCTTGGGGCTGTACATGTGGAGGAGTAAAGCCTGGAGGTTAGAAGGGTCCATCATTATCTCCTTCTTCAACATTAACCATGGGGTCATTTCCTTTGTCATTTCCTCCAGGCAACAGCTGTGTTAACTGAGTCATCATGTTCTTCTAGGACGTCATCATATTTTTCACCATATCTTGTTGATTTTTTTAGCCGCTATCGCATTTGGTCTTGCATCTCTTTTTAGAGCTGTTTGAGTCTTTCCAATCTTTGATCTATGTTTTTCGATTTTGCCTGAGTACCGTAAAGGTGTTGGTTTTCCAGATTAACTGAAATAATTTTATTCAATTAGGGTCTTTTAATGGTCGTTAATGCATATGATACAATGAAATGCATGAAATGAGTGCAAAAAGGCATCGATTCTAATTCAATTTCATTTTGAAACCTTTACTAAAAAACAAATTTCTTTACATAAGATGGACTACAAATAAGGCTTTGCCCCTAATACTCAGAACTCTAATCTTCCTAAGTAATGAGGCTAACTCTTGTCCCCGATTTGATTCCAACTCATATTTCACGCTTAGTGTATCGGCTTGCACTGCCAAAGTCTGCAGGTAATTAGCTACCTCTTGGATTTGAACCACGGCCCATTATATGATTTTTATTTCTAACTTGGTTCTAAAAGTAGTGTAGCTGCTCATTCTGACGATCTTCGTTAACTTTTAGGTACTCGATCCGGATCTCACAATTTCGCAATGTTGTTTCTAACTCTTCTATTCTTTCTTTCATTTCTTCAATTTTACTTAAGCTTATTCTCAATTCCATCACAGAATTTTGATTTTGATACCGATGGAGAGATCCTTCTAACACAGCCACTCTATCTTTTAGTTCGTCTTTTTTCTTTCGGTTCTCTGACAAACTCTTCTCTAGAGCCTCATTTCATGTCTGGACCTCTTAGAATTTCTTTTCCCACCTATCGGCCTTGTTCTTTTCTTCTTGAATCTTTTCACGCCACTGCTCCGAAGTTTTTCCCAACCCGACAGTTCTCATCGATAGGCACAGCTTCTTATAATCTGTCTTCAAGCTATCTAGATCCTCTTCGGCCTTAGCTTTCCCTTTTCTTAATCTTTCTGCCTCAAGTTTCTGAACATCCGCGTCTAATCTCAAGTTCACCTTTTCTTCTTCCATTTGCTCTATCTTTTTTCTAATTATGCATTTCTCCTTTCAAAATCTTAATTTATGATTTCTAATTCAGAAGGGACGACTCGTAAATGTTCCTCTATCGACTGACTATTTTCATGACTTGGCTCGGGGATATTATCATTGATTCTTCTAACCCACCATTCATTATACTCAAGAGTCCTCATTAGACCTACGGCTAATCTCTTCATCCGACGAGTCTGGTTCCACGTATTGGATATCTCTCGAATCTTCTTTTTATAACCATCACCTTGTACGAGAATTCACACTCAGCTAGTCCCTGAGTTGCGGGTATAAACTGCCTTGACCTATACTGCCTAAGCACTAGCAATGGGGCATAACCAACAGCTCCCCAAATTCCAAGCAGATGGACCCAATCAAAATCACAGCACCGATACAAAATTTCATCTAGAAGTAACCACAGAGCTCTCCACTCAACGTCCTCTTCTTGTAGATTCTGAAGAATTGCCATCACTTCTCCTTCGAGATGTTATCCCTTATCGGTGTAGCTACTATCTCATTTAGTGGCGAATAGTTTTCAAAGAAGACCCGATACGAAACCTTATCAACTTTCCAAAAATGACTATGGAACCATGTGAGTAATAGCTGCGCACATCCAATGAATCTACCTTCACCCGCTCTCCGGCAGGCATTTAGTGACCTAAATGTTTCCGCAAAAATCACTGAGACTGGTGTAACCCTCTTATCAAGTCGGTCGAACAAGTCAGTGACTGCTTCATCAACATGTCCTAAAGCCTTGGGGAAGACAACTAAGCCGTATATACTTAAAGCAAAGACATCTACCCTCTTCTTCGTATCTGGGTGTGCTAGAATTATATCTTTCAAATTCTTCCAAGGAATGCACTTGCTATCCCCATTCTGTTTGATTCGAGCTGCAACCCACTGCTTACTCATCCCGATTATATTTATCAACTTCTTCAAAAAGGTCAGTACATTTACAGCTCTCGAGTAGACTCCATCGTCTTGAATTTTTGAACACCGAAGTAAAGCCATGTATTCTTCTATCGTAGGCGCTAAGTCAACTTTTCCGAATGTGAAACAACTATAGGCGGGGTTCTAAAATTGTGCGAGAGCCTGAAACAGATGCTTGTCTACCTTCATATCAAGCAGATAAGGTAAATCCCCATAATTAGAATAGAATAGCTGTCTGACTTCATTGTTCCACTGATCCCAGATTTCCTTCAACTCTTGCAAACTATTCTAAGTTACACTAATACGGGTAAAGTCCCACAATTCTGATACATATCCTTCAGCCAAACTATCACCTTTCTCGTGCTGTGTTGTTTCTGACCAAGTTCGAACAGCCGCATTATCTTTCACCTTATCAAAAAATCCCTTTTCTATAATAAGCTTTCTATCTAGCAACCGAATATGAACCAACGCCTTTCATGATGAAATGCCATGTAGTTGAAGTGTCATGCAGTCAAAGTAAAACACAAAAAGTCAGTACCATGTATAAACCCAATACAATCAAGAAATAATAAAACACCTATTCGAGTATCTACTAAGGTTTGGTGTAGTTCTACCTAGGGTGAGTTCCTGAGGTTCACTGCATGAGGTTTGGCTCTAAAGTAAGGGTACCTGAACTGGCAGATTCCGCGATCCTTACCCATTATAGACTCATACGGACCGAGATTAGTTCAGGGGAATACATTTCCCTATGGCTATACGGAGATGAAAATCTCACGAAGACATAGGTACGGATGTATTCTGAAAGTAATCCATTATCCTATACGAAGGTGAAAACCTCACAAATGAATAGTTTCTCGCTCTCACTTAAAACGGTAAGATCAACCGATCATGCGATGCAATGCAGCAATATATCAAAATTTACTAACACAGCAATTACAAACCACAACGATAGAGACCGAAATAAAGACAAATGACATGCGACAAAAGGATTGTATATTTAAACTAAATTTTTGATTTTCGACAAAATGACAAAAAGTAATCAACACATGGCTTGACTCTTTTTTTAGGTCCCCAATGGAGTCGCCAAGCTGTCGAAACCAATTTTTTGATAAAATGGGGCCGACGTGGATTTTGAAAACGAAAACAAATTCGGGAGTCGCCATCAATCCTTTTTGATTTAGGTGTGATCGGATCACCTCAGAAAATGGTTATTTTTAATAAACGGTTATGTTTATTAAAACAACACTTTTTGGTCTATGAAATTCAGAAAGATGGGTTCGGGAGTCGGTTACGTACGAGGAAGGATTAGCACCCTCGTAACCCCAAAATTGGTACCTAGTTGATTAATTAGTGTCTTAGTATCGAGAATTAAAAACTTTAAAGAGATTTAAAATATGATCCTTTGTTAAAATATTAAAAATTTTCGAGAAAAAGGGCATATTTCACATTAATCGAGAAGGAAAATTACATCCCGTAAGTTAGGACATAATGTCTTGAATTCCCAATACGAGAATATATGCCGAAAAATTTATTTATTTGAAAGATATTTGATTATCTCGGTTTTAGAAAAGACCATATTCCCTAAGTTAGAACACAATCTTTTATTAATTCCCGAGATTTTTTAAAAATTTATGTTTGAAAAGATTCATGTATTTGGATTTATCGAGAAAATCGAAATCCCGAAAGTTAG
Organism: Gossypium schwendimanii; assembly: GCA_013677275.1. NCBI lineage: Eukaryota > Viridiplantae > Streptophyta > Magnoliopsida > Malvales > Malvaceae > Gossypium > Gossypium schwendimanii. The sequence goes on along the minus strand of JABFAF010277227.1, from coordinate 205 downwards.
GGTACGATCTTACCGAATCAAAATACAAGGTTTTACTTGTTTTAAAATCATGATTCGTGCATCGAATAAAATTAATCTAACTCAAAATGGTAGAAAAGAAACTCGGTGTTAATATGCGTACAAAACAATATTGAATACGATGGTATAAAATTAATACGAGCAACAGCAATAAAAATAAGATAAATAGAAAGGACAAATCAATAAC
>JABFAF010277226.1:0-19575 GCA_013677275.1 Gossypium schwendimanii | reverse complement strand
ACCATAGACTTTATAAATTAGCTTCATGCTGTTAAATTTCAACACTATAAACCTAAAAATTCCTAGAACAAAATGCGGGAATCACTCCTTAAACTCCAATACTCAAACAAGAGATAGAGAGATGGAAACTAAACATTATCCAATCACAATCATTTCTCAACATTTACAAAACAAAATGAAGATTAAGATTAGCAGTAAACTAAATAAAACCAAAGAAGTTAGAACCACAAGTAAATGAGAAAGAAAACAAAACAGAGAACCTAGTAGCTTTCCCATTGAACTTCATATAAGAGAAATAACAACATTTGAACTTCAAGCAAATGAAAATGTAAAATATTCAGAATCAAAATAATCTTTTATCAAAATTCAAACCAAAAACAACGAGCTTCACTCTATACAAGAAGCATGTTAAAGTCTTAGGCTTTCTCATTTCTAGAAACCAAATACAGAAACGTCTCCCACCAAAAATCAAGAAAATAACTTTTGTTTTTGAAAATCACATTCAAATCCCCTCTTAAATGTTCAGATCAAAGAAAATACAAAAAAAAGCCATTTTTCCTTTGAATTCATATCAAAGACAAAGAGAAAAATCAAAGAAAATACAAAAAAAAGGATAGAGCATATAACCTAAAAATACCCGCTGATTAAGTGAAGAAACACTTAGAGAAACAATTGAGCCAGAGATTTGAGACGGTGGAGTCGGTGAAAGATACCAAGATGAAAGTAAAATGGGAGCCGGTGGAGGTGACTTTGATGACAGCTTTTGTTTGATGTTGGGAGGGAGCGGGTGGAGGTGGCTTTTGGGTTAGGAGGGTAAAATAGAATTGTAATAGCTAGACGGTGCTTTTGGAAGGGAATATAAATCCCCCAGAAAGCAGCCAATTTTAGGAATACACCCGTAATGGAATAAGCCCGTAATAGGGCATTCCATTCAACCAAACATATGATTAGCTAAGCCCACAGAATAGGGCTGTAATGGCATAGCCATTACACCCAACCAAACATGCTGTAGAAGTCTCAAATCATGTAAATACGTGCTTATGTAGGAATCGTATGACTACCTTAGCTTCATTAGCTGGGTATGCCTTAGCTTCATCCTACTTGGACACATAGTCCACAGCTACTGAAATATGCTTGTTCCCATAGGAAGAAGGAAACGGGCCTAAGAAATCAATGCCCTATATATAAAAAAGTTCTATCTCCAAAATATTTGTCAAGAACATCTCGCTCCTCCTTGATATGTTCCCGATCCTTTGACATCTATTGCAGTTCCGTACATATGCATAAATATCCTTAAACAATGTAGGCCAAAAGAACCTAGCTTGTAAAATCTTTGCTGCTTTACATGAACCACCAAAGTGTCCCCACTCGAAGATGAATGACAATGGTACAAATTTTGTCAATCTCACTCCCAGCTACGCATTTCCTGATTATGTTATCTTCACATTGTTTAAACAAAAATGGGTTCTCCCAAAAATAGTATCGACTATCATGAAGGAAATTCTTCCTTTATTGGTACGTTATTTCTCGAGAAATTATTCCACAAGCTAAGTAATTGGTAAAATCAGCAAACCAAGGTATTTCATAGATTTGTCTTACCTCGAAGATATGCCCATCAAGAAAGTTCTCATCAATTAGAAGAAGTGAAAAAGTTACCTCATTTTGTTCCAACCTTGACAGATGATCGGCTACTTGATTTTCAACTCCTTTTCTAACTTGAATCTCAAGGTCAAATTCTTGGAGCAAAAGTATCCAATGAATTAACCTCGATTTAGCATATTTCTTCGTCAGTAAGTACTTAATGGCAGCATGGTTGATGAACACTATAACTTTGGTACCCATAAGATATGAACGAAACTTTTCAAAAGTAAAAACTATAGCAAAAAGTTCTTTTTCAGTTATCATATAATTAACCTGGTCTCCTGTTAACGTTCTCTTTGCATAGTAGATAGGATAGAAGACTTTGTTCCTCCTTAGGCCCATCACAACTCCAACAACAAAATTGTTTGCATCACATATTAACTCAAAAGGCATATTCCAATGGGCTAAAATTAATTGGATTTTCAATTTTTCAAAAGCTTCTAAACATGCTTTGTTAAAATAAAAAAATATCTTTTTCTAAAAGCATACATAAGGGTTTAGAAAATTTTGAAAAATTCTTTATAAATTTGTGGTCCACTTTAATTCCATACTTGGAAATTTTGTGCCCTAAAACAATTCCCTCCTTAACTATAAAATGGCACTTCTCCAAGTTAAGGACGATTCGTTTCCTCACATCTTTTGAGTACCTTAGCCAAATTGTTCAAGTAACAAAGAGAAATCACCCATGAAAACCTCAACATAATTTTCAACCATATCAGTGAAAATTACCATCATACATTGCTAACATGTGGCAGGTGCATTACATAAGCCGAAAGGCATTCGCCTAAAAGTAAATGTACCATATGGATAGGTAAAAGTAGTTTTATGTTGGTCTTCTAGGGCCACAACTATTTGATTGTATCCCGAATATCCATCCAAAAAGTAATAAAATTCACTACCTACTAGGCGGTCGAACATTTGATCCATAAAAGGTAAAGGAAAATGATCCTTACAAGTGGCTTTGTTCAGCTTTTTGTAGTTAATACAGATTCTTCAACCCGTGATAGTTCTTATCAGGATTAACTCATTTCGCTCATTCTCAACAATCTTGATCCCACCTTTCTTTGGTACACATTGCACCGGTGTAACGCCTTAAAATTCTAGTTTTTAATTTTTCTATGTTTTGACAAAATTTGCTTGTTTGCTTTAATGACTAAGTGATTTGGGTGTGTTTGGGAGTGTTTGAAAAGCTTGGGTTCGAGTCTTGGATTTTGTTGAATTTTTAAATTTTGCTCTTAAAAGGATCTGGACACTAGCACCTAGGTCTTATTAACTATTGTGCTTACCTTAAGTCACAAAAAGCCTACTGGTACAGTGGTGGAGGCATTAGAAGTGTGGCAAGGGGGTTTGAGGTTTGAGTGTTGGCGCAGCATAGGGAGCATTTATTTTTGCAGCTAAGACGGCTAGAGTTTGTGTTGCAGTAGAAGTTTAAGGGATGAGGGGTTGAATTGGTCATGGAGAGATTGTGGGAGCAAGTTATAGGGAGGATTATGGAGAGATTGGTGGAGTGAATCAAGGAGTTGGAGTGAGAGGAGAGATGTACCGATTTGGGTGTGTAGCTACTCAGATTTTCAGTAGAGATGCCTTTTGGGTATAGTCCTTGTTCGGTTTTTTTCTTCTTTTTTTGACATTTTCGTTTACTTCTTTTTCTCTTTGGCCGAATTGTTCTTTAGTGTTTTAGCATCGTTTATCACCCTGGTCGATATCTAGTAAGTGAAGTACCTCTCGGTACCTTTCGGGTTTTTTCTGTTATTTCTCTTTCAGTCAAATTTACTCCTCTCTCTCTCTTCTTTCTCCTTCACTTTTTTACAGATATTTTTGTTTTATCTTGGTCTAGGTCACTGACTTTCTCTTTTCTATTCTCTCTCTACAAAGATTGTCGGTTTGAAAGTGGTCAACGATCTCTTCTTCTATTCATAACACAGTGGTAAGCTGAATCATGCATGTCCTTTTTCCTATCTCTTTTGTCTCTCTATTTTCCAATATAGATTGAATGAAAAAAATCACGTTTTGTTATTTTCGAAACTTTTGGATGATAGTCTCTGAAAATCGGTGGAGCATTGACCACTTTGCTTCTCTACACATCTCTAACTTCTTTCTTTGAATATCTCTTTGTCCAAATACTGTGGGGGTAAGTATTCTTGTTTTGTAATGTTGACCGAATACCCAATCTGCATTAACACTAATTCTTTGGACTTTGAGCATCAATTCAAGCCTTGTATTAATCCGTCTTATGTGCAGTAAATCGAGAAGGAAGGGGTGATCATTCTCAACTAGCGATCTAGGTGGGCTAAGCCACATTTGTCGATCAAGGCAAGTATTAAATCATTTTGGATGGTAGTATTGAAAGGAATGATCTAAATCTTGTTGATTAATTGACTGATGGTGTATCGTGGGTGTTTAGGTTTGGAGTTCTCGTGCATCTTAGCACATTTTCATAATAGATGTGTAATCACACCCTTTCTAGACTGCTTATCGGTAAGAGCCAAATAATTAGAAAAGATGGCATTGTGGGCGTATGAACGCTCGTGTGGTAAATCAAGGCCACGAACACGGTATTAGACTTTAGAGGCCCTATAAGCTTTTTCATGGGCTTAGGCCGTAATGGGGAAAAATTACCGAAATACCCTCGATGGTTAAATTATAAAAATACCCTCGATGGGTAAATTACCGAAATACCCTCAATTGGTTAATTACTAAAATACCCTCGATGGGTAAAAATTATTGAAACACCCTCAAAGGGTCGAATGACCGTTATACTCTTAAGAGATAAGATTATTTTATGGCCTTATGCTATGTATGACCGTATGCTTTATGATATTTATTTGACTGTTACTGAGTATGACATATTGCATACACATATAATTTATGATATGACATACTGCATGGGTTGGGTTTCTGTTATGGAAGAAGTATTATTTCTGGTGGCTCAGCCACATTTATACTGATACTGATGGCTTTGCCACATATACTGTACTGACAGCTCTGCTGCAATATTATTACTGGCAGCTATGCTGCAATATTGGTGTGTGGGCTGGGTGGGTCGACTTTGTCCCCACATGATGTCTAGGGTTGGTACGGGTGGTGTGTTGGGCTGGATTGGGATGGGTTTGCATACTTGCACTATACTAATACTATAACAAGCTTTGGCCCACACTGTTTCTATAATGGGTTAAGGCCCGCACTGTACTGATATTGTATTGGGCTAAGGCTCAAACTGATACTGAAATGGTTCGGGATCAGACTATTATCGCACGATAGGGGATTACACACTGAGTTCTCGTAACTCACCCTTTCCTTCTAACTATGCAGGTAATCCCCAGCCTTAGATGATTTGGAGTTGCGAGGAACTCGGAGATAGCCACACGTTTGCTAATATTTAATTCTAGACCAGATATTAAAATTTACTTTAGGGTGATACTTATGTAATGAGGCCTCTGGTGTTTTAATTTTCTTTTAATTGGATTTTATTTACTTATTTTAAATTGCTTAACGGATTTAAATAAGTTTTCACAACAAACACTATTTTTTTCGTAACAAACACGTATTTTCAACTTTAAAATAACCTTAAATGGAGTGGCTTCTGTGAATTTAAATTTGCAATAAAAAACCATTTTTCTTGTGTGGTGTGTTTAAAAGATTGCTAAGAATTAAGACCTAACTGGATTTTACTAATCAAATTTCCCTATTAGACTTAGATTTCGTAAAACCCTTCTATGTGACACAGCAGATTCGATCGTAACGTCTAGGCCTGGTTTTGGGTGTTACATTTAGTGGTATCAGAGCCAGATTACAAAACTCGACTGTAGAATGGGTTTAAAAATATCTGGATTTTTTGAAATATTATTTTAAATTATTTATAAAGGTTGCAAGTGTGGCACACCGAGTCTCGAGCGCCAAATCTGTAAGTTTCTATATACTGTAGACTAGTTAAACTGAAAACACTAAGAGATTACTGTAGATAGTAAGACTGTACTGTGAAACTCTAGATAGAGGAAACTGGAACTGTAAGAGACTGTAAACTCTAATGAGACCTCGATCCACGAAAACAAATCTCTCATGACTGCTTTCCATAATACATTTGTTAATAATTACTAAATTTATAAGCCGATACATAAAACTTCTTAAAACAGATAATACGTTGCTAGATATGAACACTAGAGGTACTTGCGAAAAGGGTAAGCAGGGCCGCGGTAGACGCTGAGGAGGTACTCGGGCTAGATCATTGGCATAGGGCCATATGCCTGCTGGGGAAACACCAGCCTCACCAGTAATTGAGACGGGGTCTTTTGATCGAGTAGCTGGGGATGATGCTTTATCCCAAGCAATGCTCCGCGTTCTAGAGAGGGTTGTTGGAGCTAGTACTGGAACAGTGGGCTGAGGGTCAATTTTAGAATGACTCCGGTCTAATAGAGTGGGAATTTTTAGGGGTATTTTTGGTGTAGCTCCGAATATGACGGAGCACTGGTTAAAGGCGACTGAACGAATAATGGACGACCTTGACTATACTGTGGAGCAAAAATTAAAGGGGTAGTGTCCTTACTGTGAGATAATGCCTACCAATGGTGGTTACCATGAGAAAGGGTACACAGGCTGATCGGGTGACGTGGGATTTCTTTATGATGGCATTTCAAGGAAAGTACGTGGGCGTAAGTTATGTGGACGCTCGCCAAAAAAATTTTTGAGCTTGACCTAGGGGAATAAAACAGTGGTAGAATATGAGGTAGAATTCTTGCGGTTGAGTCGGTATACTTGAGGGATAGTAGCAACCGAGTATAAACGTTGTGTACATTTTGAGGATGGTCTTCGAGATGAGTTAAGGGTATTGATAGCTCTGTAGAGGGAACAAGATTTTGCTGCTCTTGTAGAAAAGGCAAAAATTATAGAAGAAGTGAAGCACTCGAAGCATCAGAATCTTGAAAAAGATAGGGGCAGGAATAAGAGGGATTTTGGGCCTTCAAATTTTTCTGGGAAGTTTGTTAAGAAGGCTAGGTTTGATGGGCTGGTTCGGACTGGAGTCTCTATTGCTATTGCTAGGCCACAACCTTGTGCTGATCGTGGGAGATCTAATTAGGGTGAGTGTTGGAGGAGGACTAGGGCGTGTTTTAGATGTGGGTCCATAGATCATCAGATTAAGGATTGTCTTTAGAGGCCAGTTCAGATGCAAGCTGTAGGATCGGGTCATGTTCAGCCAGTGAGAGGTGGTTAGCAGCCACCGAGAGGCGTGGGTCGGTCAAAGGTGGAAACAGTATGAGACGAGGTTGTGGAGCCCCAGGCAGAGGTACATGCAACATTGTAGCGAGACAGCCAGCTTTGGTGTATACTGCCCATCGCTGAGAGGATGGTGATGCTCTTGATGTCATAACCGGTACGTTCTTAATTCATAATGTACCCTACACTGCTTTGATTGATATTGGGTCTACACATTCATACATTACATGCACTGTGTCTGGCACTTTGGGTATCGAGTGTGAGAGTTATGTTAATGAGATGACTGTGTTAAGTCCACTGGGACAATCGATAAAAGTAGACAAGTTGTTCAGAGATGTACCGCTAGAGATTCAAGGGGTTATTTTTCTAGTGGATTTGATGGAGCTACCATTTAGTGAGTTTGATCTAATCTTGGGGATGGATTGGTTGGTTAAACACCATACTAATTTGGATTGTACTGCTAAGCGTTTGGTGTTAAAAATTGTTAGGGATGATGAGTTGGCTGTGATTGGGGAGCGAAGGGACTTCCTGTCTAATGTGATATTTGCTTTAAGGGCCGAAAAATTGGTTCGCAAGGGTTGTGTGGCGTTTTTAGCTTTTATTAATTTATTTGAAGCTAAGGGTCCTTCTGTTGGAGATGTTAGAACTGTTAAGGAGTTTGTTGATATTTTTCCTGATGAGCTCCCTAGGTTGCCTCCAAATTGCGAACTCGAATTTGGAATTGAGCTTGTGCCAGGAATGGCTCCAGTGTCTATCGCCCCTTATAGGATGGCATCGAAGGAGTTGGTGGAATTAAAAGCTCAAATCCAAGAACTGTTGGATCGAGGGTTTATATGACCTAGTGTGTCTCTGTGGGGAGCACCAGTGTTGTTCGTAAAGAAAAAGGATGAGACTATGCACATGTGTATCGACTAATGACAATTGAATAAACTGACTATTAAGAATAAGTATCCCTTTTCAAGGATAGATGATTTATTTGATCAGTTGCAAGGAGCTTAAATTTTCTCCAAGATAGATCTTCGTTCTAGGTATCATCAGTTAAGGGTTAAGGAAACTGATGTATATAAGGTTGCGTTTAGGACTCGTTATGGTAATTACGAGTTCCTGGTGATGCCGTTTGGGCTGACGAATACACCAGTTGCCTTTATGGACCTAATGAACCGAGTATTCCAACCCTACTTGGAACAGTTCGCGGTAGTTTTCATAGACTATATTTTGGTGTATTCAAAAATTGAGGATTAGCATGATGCACATTTCCAAATTATTCTGCAGGTTTTAAGGGAGAAGCAACTGTATGCTAAGTTCAGTAAGTGTGAGTTCTGGCTGCGAGAAGTGACTTTTCTAGGTTATGTGGTATCTGTCGAGGGGATTAGGTTTGATCTTCGAAAAATTGAAACTGTACTAGATTGGAAACCACCTAAGATTGTATCTGAGATTCAAAGTTTTTTGGGTTCGGTAGGTTATTACAGAAGCTTTGTTGAGGGGTTTTCCTTAATTGCTGCACCTCTGACTAAGTTATTGCGCAAAGGGGTACCATTTAATTAGATTGAAGAGCAGCAAGAAAGTTTTGAGAAACTGAAGAAAATTTTGACTGAAGCCCCTGTTTCAATATAGCTAGAGTCTGAGATAGAATTCACTGTCTATAGTGATGCATCACATGTTGGTTTGGGTTGTGTACTGATGCAGGTGAGTAAGGTGATTGGTTATGCTTCTCGACAGCTTAAGCCTCATGAGATGAATTACCCAACTCATGATTTGGAATTAGCTGCAGTGGTTTTCGCTTTAAAAATTTAGAGGTACTATTTCTATGGTGAAAAGTGTACTATCTACACAGATCATAAGAGTCTTAGGTATCTCATCACCCAGAAGGAGTTGAATCTTAGGCAGCGAAGATGGATTGAGCTGCTTAAAGATTATTACTACTCGATTGAGTATCACCCTGGTAAGGCTAATATGGTAGCTGACGCACTGAGCCGTAGGGCTATATCTGATCTGAGAGCAATGTTAACTTGTCTTAGTTGGTATGATGATGGTAGCTTGTTTGCTGAGTTGCAAGTTAGATCAAAATGGACTGAACAGATTAATGGTAAACAGCTGATGGATGAGTCATTGGTTTCTCGTTTTCGATAACTTGAGAATGGGGAAACTTTAGATTTTGGGTTGAATAATGAAGGGGTACTGTGTTTCCGTAGAAGAGTTTGTGTTCCGAGAGATGATGATTTGAGGCAGTCTATACTATGAGAGGCGCATGTAGTCTTTATGCTATGCATCCAGGTGGAAATAAGATGTATCGAGATCTTCGTGAGTTGAACTGTTGGCCTAGACTAAAACGTGAAGTAACTATTTTTGTGGGTAAGTGCTTAACTTGTCAGCAAGTGAAGGTTGAACATCAGTTACCTTTGGGGTTACTACAGCTAGTTAAGATTCCACTTTGGAAGTGGGAAAGAGTAACCATGGATTTTGTGTGTGGGCTGCCCTTAACGCTTACCAAAAAAGATTCAGTATGGGTCATCGTTGATTGACTGACTAAATCTGCTCATTTCATACCAGTCTGTACTGATTACTCCTTGCAGAAGTTGGCTAAGCTTTATGTGGCCGAGATTGTAAGACTGGATGGGGTACCGATTTCTATTATATCAGATAGAGATCCTCGTTTTACGTATCAATTTTGGAAGAAGCTGCACGAGGCCTTGGGAACAAGACTGGACTTTAGTATCGCATTTCATCCCCAGATAGATGGTAAATCTGAGAGGGTGATTCAAATACTGGAGGATATGTTGAGGTGCTGTGTAGTGGATTTCTGAGGTAACTGGGAAAATTATTTGCCGTTAGAAGAGTTTGCGTATAGTAATAACTATCAGTCTAATTTTCAAATGGCACCATATGAGGCGTTATATGGTCGTAGGTGTCGTACTCCTACCTGTTGGACTGAGCTTGGCGAGCGGTGAGTTCTTGGGCCAGAGTTGGTTTCTGATACCGAAGAGAAGGTAAAATTAATTCGAGACCGGTTGAAGGAAGCATCTGATAGAGAAAAGTCTTATGCGGGTCTTAAATGCCGGGAGATTGAGTATTCTGTGGGAGATTATGTGTTCCTTAAGGTTTCTCCTTGGAAGAAAATACTGAGGTTTGGACGGAAAGGTAAGCTTAGCCCTAGATTCATTGGGCCTTACTGTATATTGAAGCATGTGGGACCGGTTGCATATCAGCTTGAGTTACCTCTAGAGTTGGATCAGATTCACGATGTATTCCATATCTCCATACTAAGGCGTTATTGCTTTGATCCTACTCATATTGTGTCAGTCGAGGAGATCGAAGTTAGGCCAGATCTGACTTTTGAGGAAGAACCAGTACAGAATTTAGACTGCGAGGTTAAGGTACTAAGGACGAAGTCCATTCTTCTAGTAAAAGTGCTTTGGCGTAATCACAGTTTGGAGTAAGCCACGTGGGAACCCGAGGAGGCAATATGACAACAATACCCTCATCTTTTCTGATCAGGTAAAATTCGAGGCCGAAATTTCATTAAGGGGGTAGAGTTGTAACGCCCCAAAATTTTAGTTTTTAATTTTTGTATGTTTTGACAAAATTTGCTTGTTTTCTTTAATGGCTAAGTGATTTGGGTGTGTTTGGGAGTGTTTGAGAAGCTTGGATTCGAGTATTGGCTGTTGATAAATTTTTAAATTTTGCTCTGAAAAGGATCTAGACTCTAGTACCTAGGTCTTATTAGTTATTGTGCTTAACTTAAGTCACAAAAAACTTAGTGATGCAGTGATGGAGGCGTTACAAGTGTGGAAAAGGGGTCTGAGGTTCGAGTGCTAGCGCAGCATAGGGTGCATTTATTTTTGCAGCTAGGACGGCTAGAGCAATTTATGGAGAGGATTTTGGAGAGATTGGTGGAGTGAATCAAGGAGTTGGAGTGAGAGGAGAGATGTGCCGATTTGGGTGTGTAGCTACTCATATTTTCGGTAGAGATTCCTTTTTGGTATAGTCCTAGTTCGGGTTTTTTTCTTCTTATTTTTGACATTTTTGTTTACTTCTTGTTCTCTCTGGCAAAATTGTTCTTTGGTGTTTTAGCATCGTTTATCACCCTGGTCGATATCTAGTAGGTGAAGTACCTCTCGGTACCTTTTGGGTTCTTTTCTTTTATTTCTCTTTCAGTCAAATTCACTCCTCTCTCTCTTCTTTCTCTTTCACCTTTTCACATCTTCTTTTCTCTTGGTCTAAGTGGCCGACTTTCTCTTTTCTATTTTCTCTCTGCTAGGCCTGTCGGTTTGAAAGTGGTCAGTGGTCTCTTCTTCTATTCATAACACGGTGGTAAGCCGAATCCTGCATCTCATTTTTCCTCTCTCTTTTGTCTCTTTGTTTTCCAATATAGACTGAATGACAAAAATCTTGTTTTGTTATTTTCGAAACTTTTGGATGATAGTCTCTAACAATCGGTGGAGCATTGACCGCCTTGCTTTTCTGCACATCTCTGCCTTCTTTCTTTGAATATCTCTTTGGCCCAATACTGTGGGGGGTAAGTAGGCTTGTTTTATAATGTTGACTGAATACCCAATCTGCTCTAACACTAATTCTTTGGACTTTGGGCATCAATTCAAGCATTGTATTAACCCGTCTTATGTGCAGTAAATCGAAAAGGAAGGGGTGATCATTCTCAACTAGCAATCTAGGTGGGCTAAGCCAAATCTGTCGATCAAGGCAAGTGTTAAATCATTTTGGATGGTAGTATTGAAAGGAATGATCTAAATCTTGTTGATTAATTGACTGATGGTGTATCGTGGGTGTTTAGGTTTGGAGTTCTCGTGGATCTTAGCACATTTTCACAACAGGTGTGTAATCACACCCTCTTTAGAATGCTTATTGGCAAGAGTTGAATAATCGAAAAAGACGGCACTGTGGGCATACAAACGCTCGTGTGGTAAACTGAGACCACGAACATGGTGTTGGACTATAAAGGTCCTATGAGCATTTTCATGGGCTTAGGCCGTAATGGGCCAAAATTATTGAAATACCCGCAATGGGTAAATTACCAAAATACCCTTGATGGGTAAATTAACAAAATACACTCGATGGGTAAATTATCGAAATACCATTGATGGGTAAATTATCGAAATACCCTCGATGGGTAAATTACTGAAATACGCTCTATGGGTAAATTATCGAAATACCCTCAAAGGGTAAAAATTATCGAAATACCCTTGAAGGGTAGATTGACTGTTATACTCCTAGGAGATAAGGTGATTGTTATGGCCTTATGCTATGTATGACCGTATGCTTTATGATATTTATTTGATTGTTATTAAGTATGACATATTGCATACACTAATAATTTATGACATGACATATTACATGGGTTGGGTTTCTGTTACAGAGGAAGTACTGTTTCTGGTGGCTCTGCCACACTCATACTGATACTGGTGGCTTTGCCACATATACTGTATTGGCAGCTCTACTGCGATATTATTACTGGCAACTATGCTACAATATTGGTGTTTGGGCTGGGTGGGTCGACTTTGGCCCCACATAGTGTGTTGGGTTGGTACAGATGGTGTGTTGGGCTGGATTGGAATCGGTTTGCATACTTGTACTATACTGATACTGTAACGGGTTTTGGACCACACTGTTTCTATAATGGGTTAAGGCTTGCACTGTACTGATATTGTATGGGGCTAAAGCCTACACTGATATTAAAAGGGCTCGGGCCCATACTGTTATCGCATGATAGGGGATTACACACTGAGTTCTCGTAACTCACCCTTTCCTTCTGACTGTGCAGGTAATCCCCAAACTTAGATGATTTGGAGCTGCGAGGGACTTAGAGGTGGCCACACGTTCGCTAATATTTAATTCTAGACCAGATATTTAAACTTTACTTTGAGGGTGATTTTTATGTAATAAGGCCTCTAGTGTTTTGATTTTCTTTTAATTGGCTTTTATTTGCTTATTTTAAAGTGCTTAACGGATTCAAATAAGTTTTCACAAAAAACACTATTTTTTTCGTAACAAACACGTATTTTCAACTTCAAAATAACCTTAAATGGAGTAGCTTCCACGAATTTAAATCTACAACAACAAACCATTTTTCCTGTGTGGTGTGTTTAAAAGATTGCTAAGAATTAAGAACTAACTGGATTTTATTGAACGAATTTCCCCATCAGACTTGAATTTTGTAAAATCCTTCTATGTGACACGTCAGATTCAGCTGTAACGTCTAGGCCAGGTTTGGGGTGTTGCAACTGAACTTACCTAAAAACTATCTCAGATGGGGTAAATAATTCCTGCATCTAACCGTTTAATGACCTCCATCCAAACCACTTATTTCATGATAGGGTTAAGTCTCGTTTGCCAATCAATCTTACCTTTTTCACCCGCCTCTAAAATAATTTTATGTATATAGAAGGAAGGACTTATACCTTATATGTTAGATATGGTCCAACCAATTGCCTTCTTAAATTTCTTTGAGACAGCAATCAATTTCCCTTCTTGTTCTGTCAGTTCCATTGAAATAATCACAAGTAAAGTAGAACTGTTAAATGGAAGTACCTTTAGTTCGAGTTTAGGTGGTTCTTCGATTGACGATTTGGATATAAATTTTCAAACTTCTAACCAACTCTAGCAGTTTGAATTGTGGTGGTTAAATATAACTCCTCAGATTGGCTTCCATCAAAGCCAAACCTTGATTACCTTTTTGATCTTCGAATGGTTTAGAAACTAAAGTGTTCTCCAATTGGTCTACTTTAGAATTTCTTCCCATAGAAACTAAGGTTTATAATTCTTCCATTACTGAACACTCTTCCATCGAATCGGGAAATTTCATTGCCTTCAGAACGTTAAACGTTACCATGTCATCTTGAACTCACATAGCTAGGAAAGGTCTCCCCAGGATGACTGGAACTTCTTTGTCTACTTCAAAATCCAAAATAATAAAATCAGCAGGAAAAATAATTTTATCGACTCTTACCAAAACATCCTCGATCTTTCCTTTAGATGTGCTAATGATCAGTTCGCAAGTTGAAGTGTTACAGTAATGGGTCTTACTTCTCCTATTCCCAATAGCTTAAAAATAGATTTGGGCATCAAATTGATGCTTGCTCCTAAGCCACATAAAGCTTTACCGTAATATGATTCACCAATGTTACAAGATATCGTAAAACTTTCAGGATCTTTCAGTATCAGAAGTAATTTGTTCTGTAAGAATGCACTACACTCATTTTTCAAAGCAACAATCTCATACTCATTAAGTCGTTTCTTCTTGGGAAAGATATCCTTCATAAACTTTACATAATTGGGCATTTGTTCTAAAGCCTCTACCAACAGTATGTTGATATGTAGATGCTTTAAAACATCCAAGAACTTCTTAAATTCTACCTCTTGTTTTTGCTTGTTCCGTTGAAGTCTTTGAGGATATGGAACTCTGGGTTGGTATGGACAACTTTTCTAAGGAGGTAAATCTACAAAGGAAAGTGTTAGCTTTTTAGAATTTACTAGTTTAGGGTTTATCTCATCAGATTTTTCAGCATCTAATTTTTCTGTTGTAGGAAGTTCAACTGTTGGTTGACTTTCCTGTTTTTTAGCAGGCTCATCTTCAACCACAACCTTCTTAGGCTCCAAAGTCTTACCACTTTGCAATGTTTCTTACCCAAATTTTTCAAATTTTCTGTGTCGCTCGACAAGGCTCCTTGTGGTCTACTAAGAAGCTAAGTAGCTAATTGACCCATCTGGTTTTCAAGGTTTTTCAGTGTTGTTACTTGACTTTGGATCAAGACATCATTTTTTGCCATGTACGCTTTCAACATGTCTTCCAAACTATTTGATGATTCAGCTTGAAGTGGTTTTGGGGCTTGTTGATTAAACCCTTGGGTTTGGTTGGGTCTATGTTGCATTTAATTGTTGTTCAGTCCATTTCCTTGATTACTCCAAGAAATGTTCAGATGGTTCCGCCATGATGGATTGTAGAAACTAGACTATGGTCCTTGTCCATTTCTGTTTTGATACTGGTTCCTTAAATAATACACTAATTTGGAATTTGAAAGGCAATTCTCAAAAGAATGACCATCCCTACAATATACACAAGAAACTACATTACATTGACTTGGTGATTGAGCTACAAAATTATTCAAACCATTAGTGGTAAACTATTTTAACATAAAGGAAATAGAATATAATTGAGTAGAGAGTGACGTCAGCGCGTCCACTAAATGCACTTTGGCTACTCATTTTCCTGAAACTGATCAATTTGTCGGCCATTGGTAGTTATTACTTGTGATCTTTTTAATGATCTCATAAGCCTTTTTATAAGACTTAGACAAAATCACATCATTCGTAGAAGCATCCACCATTAATCTTGTATGTGCATTAAGACCGTTATAAAACGTCTCCAATTGGATACAATGAGGAATCCCATGATGAGGACACTTACAAAGTAGTTCATTGAATCATTCCCAAGCATCATATAAAGACTCATCATCCAATTGTTGAAAATTTGTATTCTCATTTCACAACTTTTTGTTCTTACTTGGTGGAAAATATTTTACCAAAAACCTTTTGCTACTTCTTGCCAAGTATATATAGAACTTGGTGGCAATGAATTTAGCCATGCTCGTGCTTGATCTCGCAACGAGTATGGAAATAGTTTCAACTTCAGTATGTCTTCAGTCACATAAATGAATCGCTTACCTCCATTAATAATCGAAGATGTAAGTGCGGATCTTTCGTGGCATACCACTGAACTGGCCCACCATTTGGAGTATTTGAAACATCACTGGTTTTAATTCAAATTAGGGTGCCTTGATATTAGTCCTTCTAATTCCCAGATTTACTCATTGAATAGTGGCACAACATATTGTCTAATGGCACGATCCCTATTATCAGCAATAAGGATTAGGTTGTGCACTTGATTGAATCCATTACCTTATTCCTCGTTTTGATTCCCAAAGTCCATCTCGGCTTGTCTTTGAGCAATTCTTTGTCTAAAAGTCCACTCGATTTCAGGGTCCATAGGTAATAGATCAACTATTCGATGTATGCTCATAAAACATCTTAAAATAAATCGCAAAAAATAAAGAAAAAATAATAAATTAGTAGTGTTAGAAATTAAATAAAAATAAGAACCATGTAACGCCCCAAAAATCTCTTATATTTATTTTTGTGTTTTTGTGACACAAATATATGTCTGCTTCAGTGGTTATGTGTTTTGGGAGTGTTTGGTAGGTCCCAAGTTCAAGTCTTAACATGGGAAAATTTTTGGTATTTTTATGAATAAAGCCTTAACTGGGTTCAATAGGCTTATATTTTAAAGTTTGTGAATTTATATCAGAATGGGCTTATTGGTTTGGTGGTTAAGTAGAGTTTTAGTGTGTTGGGGGTATTGAGTTCGAATCCTTGTGCAAACAAGGGGTTCTATTTTGCTGCCTATGCCGTGTGTGGGTTTGTGATGGACTAAAATTCTGATAGTGGAGAGGTTGATGGAGATAATTAAGGGAATTTGGATAGGGAGAGGGAGTGTTGGACGGTTTTGTGGTGTTTGAGTTGTAATGGGGGAGTGTGGGAGCATATTGAGGAATTGAGGGGTTATCTAATTTAGTTCAAATTTTTTTCTATTTTTGAAATTTTTTTCTCTCTCCAATTCCAAGATTTTGATATTTTTCAGTTTCATCTTGCATATTGCCGAAATTTTCTGTTCTTCCTCTTCGACCTTGTTTTTCTTTTTCTTTCACTCTTGTCGAAATTCTACTTTAATCCTTCTTTTTCTTTTTCTATTTTATTGTAATTATCGTTCCCTTTTTGTAACACGTATTACGTTGGTACGGTTTCGGCAAAGGTCGTGGAGGAGTAAGTTCGTTCTTGGATTGAGAAATGGTTATAAAGTCCTCTGTCGGCAGTAAGTCAAGTTTTGGGCAATTCCTTAATTGATGAATTCGTTAGTTTTAAATTTTTTAATGGGTAATCGAGGTTGTGTACAATGATTTTTTTAGGCTTCGATGCACTTGGGAGTGCTTACACGTCGGAAGTAATATAGGTGTGTAAACACAACTTTAGAAGTAGAAATCGGTAAAAAGCCAAAAAGAAGTGATTGTCGACGCCACATCAGCCTGCAGCTGCCCGTATAGTAGGCCGTATGATTGAACATGGGTGTGTGATCGATGAAGCTGGCCGTGAGTGATTTATGGGTCGGGTCGAATTGGATCATGTGGGCCACACGGGCATGTGGGCCCCGTAAGGGTAAACCACACAGGTGTGTGGGAATATTAGGCCAGGCCGTGTGATCCACTCGGCCAAGGCCATTTTGGGCCGTGTAGGCCACAAGAGCGTGTGGGCCCACATAGACATGCAATATGGGCCTGTGGGCCTATTTTCACTATTTGACTGCTAAGGTTGCACGGGTCACCCAAGTCAACTGTGAACCTACTGTAGGGATGATAAGGATAACTAGACCCCTAATTGACTAAAATGATTGAAAGATTGTTGTATGCCTATATGAGATAGATATGTATGTCTATATGTTGGGCATGATATATATACTATTCTGATTATGCATGATCCCATGACATGATTGTATGATGCATTACATTGGGTTGGGGATTGATATTGATTGGAGGAAGTGTACTGAAAGGCTTTTAGCCTAACTTACTACCAGCTCAGCTGAAACTACTGTCTAGTGCCGCATTCGGTAGTACTTGGAGTGTAGGATTGGGTGGGTTGATTATATCCCCACATGGAGTGTAGGATTGGACGGGGATGGAGTGTAGAGACTGGTTGGGTATGATTTTATAACACATAACTATCACTATTACTGTACTGTGATGGGCCAAGGCCCTAATGCTTACGGATACTGAAATGGGCTTAGGCCCAACTGAGATTATCCGTTATTGTCTGTTTGTTTGCATGGGAAATTACACACTAAGTTTACGTAAACTAACCCCTTCTGTTTAATCTGTACAGGTAATCCCCAGACATAGGCGGTTCGGTGCGACGGAGGACTCAGCGGTGGCCACATGACCTATTTTATTCGACTTAGTACTTAATAATAATTTTGCTTTTATTTTGGGGGTATTTTACTGTAATAATGGTCTCTTTGGATTTTTACTTTTAAATTGGGGTTTTTATTTTGTTTTGACTTACAACTGCTACTAGTAGGGATAATCGAGTTTTCAAAACTAATCAAACGTTTTAAAAAAATACGTACAAATATGCAAACTATTTTAAAATGCTACCACAACGTGCAAAATTTTGCAAACTAACGACTGAATTGAAAATCACTATTTTAGGATTAATAAAAGACAACGACAAGATCTAAACGGGAAATGTTTTAAGTAAAGTTACGATTTTTTAACACGAGCATAAGTTTTCAAACACACTATCATGTGACATCATCATATTCGACCATAATGTCCAGGCCGGGTTTGGGGTGTTACAAACCAAATTGTAAAAATAATTTCACAAAGAATGATTAAGGCAATAGTCTCCCACAACGGCACCAAAAACTTATAACCAATTGCAACGTGTTTTACGCAAGTATACGTAGTCGTTCAAATAATAAGTAAAAATGAGTTATCGTCTCCTTAGGGATTGTTTGGATGGTGATGATTTAATTTAATGCAAGAGTGATCCCTATGAATGAGGGTTTTAGCAATAAAAAACAATCAACTTTAAATGAGCTAGGATAATTATATTAATTAATTCAATATACTTTCATCATGCTAACATGTTTAGAATTACTTTCATGGCAACTCGATCTCTTATGAGTTTAGAAACCAAGTCCTCTCGGATCTTTTACTTAGTTAAATATGCATTTTGCTAATCATATTAGACTAAGGGTTTCTTAGCATTTATACAAGGTCACAGGGACATTTACATTTGCAATAGTTTAATTACATAAATTTAAAAACCATACAAGATAATAGAGCTAACTAAAGATATTATGAACCTTTACTTAGTCGGGTTTAATGACCTAAATTAAGTATCGTACTTTTCATTGATGCGTCTACTAGTCGTCACCTAGTTACGATCGTTTAGCTAACCTGAGTACACCCAATCATGTGTGAATGAAATGCACCATGATATTAATTGAAAACATAATCAATTGAGGCACAAAACATGTTAACATAAATTAAATAAATCTCATCAATTAGGATTTAGAAGAACATAGTTGATGTCAAAAACATTAAACTCAAACAAACATATTAAAATGAATAACAAGAGAAAAGATAAACTCAGTTCAGCAGCCTTTCGGATCTATTCTAACTGATGTGCTCTACTCTGTTCAGTTCAGTAGCCTTTCGGATTAAAATGAAAGCTTCTTTTGCTAAGGGTTTAGAAGCTAGCCAGCTAATGTTGGATCGCCGGCACCCCTACGGCGCAGCGGAAAAATTTAAAATCGACAACCCTAACCAAGGATCCATGTGTGAAGAACGAATCGGAGTGAAAAGATTACGAAATTACCTAATATTTTGATTGAGAAGACAACAACTTCTTGACAATGTGTAGTCTGATCTACAGTCGAACCAAGCCGCAATCTATCGAGACTCCGACCTCTACGTAATCCACCTAGTTGACTACGAACAGAAGAAATCCCCAAAACAGTTTTGAAAGTAATTTTTCTTTGAAAGCTGCTAGACCCAAAATAAAGAAAAACAGGATTCTTATATATCCTTTTATTTTTAGGAATTAAATAAATATAATAATATTTTAAACTGAAAATTATAATTACATTAATTATAATAT
>JABFAF010277223.1:0-15226 GCA_013677275.1 Gossypium schwendimanii | reverse complement strand
TTGATCCCAGGCTTCTCAAACACTCCCATACACACCCAAATCACTTAACCATTAAAGCAAACAAGCAATCAGTGACAAATCATAAAAAATTAAAGACTTGAAATTTGGGGCGTTACACCTCTACCCCTTAACGAAATTTTGGCCTCAAAATTTACCTAATCAGAAAATATGAGGGTATTGTTGTCGCATTGCCTCTTTAGGTTCCCACGTGGCTTCTTCTGAACTGTGATTAAGCCAAAGCACTTTGACTAGAGGAATAGATTTTTTCCTCAGTACCTTAACCTCACGCTCCAAAATCTACACTGGTTCTTTCTCGAAGGTCAGATCTGGCCTAACCTCAATTTCCTCAACTAGAACAATGTGTGTACGATCAAAGCGGTAACTCCTTAACATGGATACATGGAACACATCATGAATCTGATCTAATTATGGAGGCAACTCAATTTGATACACGACCAGTCCCACACGCTTCAGTATACGGTAATGCATAATGAACCTAGGGCTAAACTTACCCTTCCGTCCAAACCTTAGTACTTTTTCCATGGAGAAACCTTGAGAAATACATAATCCCCCACAAAAACTCAATCTCCCGGTGTTTAAGATCCGCATAAGACTTCTGCCTATCAGATGCTTCCCTCAGTTAGTCTCGAATCAGTTTTACCTTCTCTTCAGTATCAAAAACTAATTCTTTCCCCAGAACTCGCTGCTCGCCTAACTCAGTCCAACAAGTAGGGGTATGACACTTACGACCATATAACACCTCGTACGGTGCCATTTGAATACTGGACTGGTAGATATTATTAGACGCAAACTCTGCTAGCGGCAAATAATCTTCCCAGTTGCCTCAGAAATCCATTACACAATACCTTAACATATCCTCCAATATTTGAATCACCCATTCTGACTGACCATCTGTCTGGGGATGAAACGCAGTACCAAAGTCCAATCTAGAACCCAAATCCTCGTGTTATTTCTTCCAAAACTGAGATGTAAAGCGAGGATCTTTGTTTGATATAATAGAAACTGGTACCCTATGCAGTCTTACAATCTCTGCCACTTACAGTTTAGCCAACTTCTGCAAAGAGTAATCAGTACGGACTGGTATGAAATGAGCAGATTTAGTCAATCGATCTACAATAACCCATAGTGAATCCTTCTTAGTAGGTGTTAAGGGCAGCCCACTCACAAAATCTATAGTTACTCTCTCCCATTTCCAAAGTGGAATCTTAACTGGCTAAAGCAAACCAGAAGGTAACTGATGTTCAGCCTTTACTTGCTGACAAGTCAAACACTTACCCACAAGATCAGTTACTTCACGCTTAAGACCAGGCCACCAATATAACTCACGAAGGTCACGGTACATTTTATTCCCGCTGGGATGCATATCATTAGGACTACTATGCGCCTCTCGCAGTATTGACTGCCTCAAATCATTATCCCTTGGTACACAAACTCTCTTACGGAAACATAGTACTCCTTCACTATTCAACCCAAAAACTGAAGTTTCCCCATTCTCAACCTGACGAAAACGAGGAACTAGTGACTCATCGAACAACTGTTTACCCTTAATATGTTCAGTCCATGTCGGTCTAACTTACAACTTAGACAACAAACTACCATCATCAAACAAGCTGAGACGAGCAAACATTGCTCTCAAATTAGATACAACCCTACGGCTTAGTGCGTTAGCCACCACGTTAGCCTTATTAGGGTGGTACCCAATCAAGCAATCATAATCCTTAAACAGCTCTACCCATCTTCGCTACCTAAGATTCAGCTCCTTCTGAGTGTGGAGATACTTAAGGCTCTTGTGATCGTGTAGATAATACACTTCTCACCGTAGAGATAGTGCCTCTGAATTTTCAGTGCAAACACCACTGTAGCTAACTCCAAGTCATGAGTAAGGTAATTTGCCTCGTGAGGCTTAAGATAACGAGGCGCATAAGTAACCACCTTACCCTCATGCATCAGCACATAGCCCAAACCAACGTGTGATGCATCACTGTAGACAGTGAATTCCTTCCCAGACTCTAGTTGTATTAAGACAGGGGCCTCATTCAGAAATTTCTTTAGTTTCTTAAAACTTTCTTGCTGCTTATCAGTCCAGTTAAACTATACACCTTTACGTAACAACTTGGTCAGAGGTGCAGCAATTAAGAAAAACCCCTCAACAAAACGTCTATAATACCTTGCCAGTCTCAGAAAGCTTCAAATCTCAGATACAGTCAGCTTTAATTTTTTGAGGATCTACCCTAATCCCCTCAGCAGATACCACATGACCCATAAAAGTCACTTCTCGTAGCCAGAACTCACACTTGCTGAACTTAGCATACAGTTGTTTCTCCCTTAAAATCTACAAAACAATTCAGAGACATGCATCATGATCATCTTCGGTTCTCGAATACACCAAAATATCGTCTATAAAGAACACCACTGACCGATCTAAGCAGGACTAGAATACTCAGTTCATCAGGTCCATGAAGGCAACTGGTGCATTCGTAAGCCCAAACAGTATCACTAGAAACTTGTAATGACCATAACGAGTCCTAAATGCAGTCTTATACAAATTAGCCTCCTTAACTCTCAGCTGATGGTACGCAGAAAGAAGATCTACTTTGGAAAAAATTGAAGCTCCTTGCAACTGATCAAATAAATCATCTATCCTCAGCAAAGGATACTTATTCTTGATAGTCAGCTTATTCAGTTGTCGACAATCGATGCACATGTGCATAGTTCCATCCTTCTTCTTAACAAGTAGCACTAGTGCTCCCCATTGAGACACGCTAGGTCGAATAAATCCTCGATCCAATAGTTCTTGGATTTGAGTTTTAAATTCCACCAACTCCTTCAGTGCCATCCTATAAGGGGCGATAGACACTAGAGCCGTTCTTGGCAAAATTTGAATTCCAAATTTAACTTCGCGGCTTGGGGGCAACCCAGGGAGCTTATTAGGAAAAACACCAGGAAAATCCTTAACAGTTCTAATATCTCCAACAGAAGGACCCTCAGAATCAATTACACCAACATAGGCTAGAAACGCCTCACAACCCTTACGAACAGCCCCTAATGCAGAGATCACATTAGACAGAAAGTCCCTTCGCTCAACAATCACAACCACCTCCTCATCCTCAATAGTCTTTAACACCATACGCTTAGCATCATAATCCAAACTTGCACGGTGTTTAACCAACCAATCCATCCCCAAGATTAGGTCGAATTCACCAAACGGTAGCTCCATTAAATCTGCTAGAAATATAACTCCTTGAACCTCTAGGGGTACGTCTCTGAATAACTTGTTTACCCTTACTGATTGTCCCAGTAGACTTAACACCGTCATCTTAATAACAATACTCTCACACATGATACCTAAGGTGCCAGACACAGTGCATGCAATGTATGAATGTGTAGACCCTATATCAATTAAAGCAGTGTAAGGTACATTATGAATTAGAAACGTATCGGTTATAACATCTGGAGCGTCACCATCCTCTCGACGACAAGCAGCATAGACCAGTGTTGGATGTCTTGTTTCACTATTACCAGTACTTCTACCAAACGTTCCATGACCTTGTCCTACACCATTACCACCTCTAACCTGCCCATGGCCTCTCGGTGGCTGCTGACCACCTCTTACTGGCTGAACAAAACCCTGACCTGCAACTTGCATCTGAGTAGGCCTCTAAAGACAATCCTTAACTTGATGCTCCTTAGACCCACATCTGAAACATGCCCCAATCTTCTTCCAACACTCATCTAGATGATGTCTCCCACAATTAGCACAAGGCTGAGGTCTTGTAATAGAAACCCTAGCTCGGACTGGCCCATGAAACCTGGCCTTCTTTTTAGGCCTTCCAAAAAACTTGAGGGCTCTAAATCCCTCCTAAACCTGCCCTTATCTATCTCACAGTTTTGGCGCTCAGAGCGCTTCACATTCTTGGCGATTTTTTCCTTTTCAACTAGGGCAGCAAAATCTCGCTCCCTCTACGAAGTTATCAGGACTCATAACTCATCCCGCTATCCTCAAACTACACACAGTGTTCATACTCAGTTGTTACTATCCCCCTTGCATAACGACTCAGTCGCAGGAACTTTGTTTCATATTCTGCCACAGTCTTATTCCCCTGAAACAAACTCAAAAATTCCTTTCTTTGGGTGTCCACATAACTTGACCCCACATACTTCCCTTGAAAAGCTGACTTGAAGAAATCCCACGTTAATCGATCGGCCTGAGTACCTTCTCTCACTGTAAGCCACCACTGATAGTCTTCATCTTGCATAAAGACACTGCACCTTTTAGCTTTTGCTCAGAAGTGCAGTCGAGGTCATCCATTATTCTTTCCGTGGCTTCCAACCAATATTCAGCCACATTAGGGGCTACTCCAGAAACACCCTTGAAAATTTTTGCTACATTCGATCAGAGTTGTTCTGAACTTGACCCATGGCCCACAGCACCAGTACTAGTCCCTGCGACCCTTTCCAGAATGCGGAGCATAGCTTGGGATAATGCATCATCCCCAGTCGCTCGATCGAATGATCCCATCTCAATCCCCAGTGAAGCTCGTACCTCCCTAGCCTCAACATTAAGCATGTGGTCTGATGCCGAAGACCCAGCCCTAGCACTACCTCGGCCTCTATCGCGACCCCGTGTACCTCTTCCACGAGTACCTCTAATGCTCATATCAAATAACGTATTATCTGTTTATGAAGTTTTATACATTAGTTTACAATTCTAGTAATTATTAACAGATGTCTTATGAACAGTAGTAATCAGAGTTTTATTTTCGCAAATCAAAGTCTCCCTACAGTTTCCAATTTCCTACAATCTCAGTTTACTCTAACTACAGAGTTTCAGTACAGTCCTATTATCTCACAATCTACTTCAGTTTATGCAGTCCACAGTATATAGAAACTTACAAATTAGGCGTTGGAGTCTCTGTGTGCCACACTTGTAACCTTCAAAAATAATTTGAAATAATTTTCCAAAATTTTAGATATTTTTAAACCCATTCCACAGCCGAGTTTTGCAACTTCGCTTTGATACCACTAAATGTAACACCTCAAACCTAGCCTAGACATTATGGCCATATCTAGAGTGTCACATTGAAGTGTCTCTTAAAGTTTACACTTGTTGACAAAACTCGTTTCTTAAGTTTGGAAACCTCTTTAGTAATGCTTAACGGACACTTAACCAAAGGTTTGCCTTATTAACTGGTATTATTATATTAAGTTGATTTAAATCACGGAAGCATTTGAAAACCCTAACAATTAAAGCTCGTGTCTTTGAAAATAATGATTATTTTTGAAAATTCATTTTGACCTAACTAGCAGTATAAAATATGTAAACAAAAGCCCAATTAAAATTTGAAACCTGAATTAAAGGCCTTGTTACAAAACAAAACCCAACTTATAATTTAAAGTAAAATAAAAGCAAATGTAAACATCGACAGTAGTTGTGTGGCCACCTCTGAGTCTCTCACAGCTCCGAATCATCTACGGTTGAGGATTACCTGCACAGTTAAAAGGAGAGGGTGAGTTTATGAAACTTAGTGTGTAATCCCCTACTAGCCAGTCACTATGCAATATGCAGAATCAGTCTGGGCCTGAGCCCTATACAGTATCCGTACAGTGTGGGCCTTAACCCATTACAGTAACAGTGTGGACCTTAACCAAATCCAGTAAACAGAATAATGCAGTGATGCAACCCATCCCAATCCAACCAACACACCACTCCGTACCACGAACACACCATGTGGGGATAAAATCAACCAACCCAGCCAACACACCAATATGGCAGCAAAGCTACCAAAATAATAACGCAGCAAAGCTGCCAGAATCCCAACCAATACAGTGTACTTCCCCTATATCAGAATCCCAACCCCATGCAATATGTCATGTCATAAATCATACGTATATGCAGTATGTCATACCCAGTAACAGTCATGTATATATATCTTAGAGCAAATTGGTCATACACATATTTCAACTCGTAAGGGTATAACAGTTATTTTACACTTTGGGGGTATTTCGTTTATTTTACACATCGAGGGTATTTCGATCATTTTACTCTTTGAGGGTATTTCGATCATTTTACCCTTCGAGGGTATTTCAATCATTTTACCCTTCGAGGGTGTTTTAGTCATTTTACCCTTCGAGGGTATTTTGATCATTTTACCCTTTGAGGGTATTTCAGTCATTTTACCCTTTAAAGGTATTTTGGTTATTTTACCCTTCAAGTGTATTTCGGTCATTTTACCCTTCAAGGGTATTTCGATCATTTTATCCACAAATCGCAAGTTGGGCTTACCACTCGAGCGATCGCACGCCCGTGTGGTCATGAATGTCTTGTTTATAGCTTTTCAGCTTTTTACCGAGTTACGATTATAGTAGGGTGATTACACACCTAAATTCGATAGACAAGCACAAATCTCCACGTACACCAACCTAGATTCAACCAAGCGTTATTTCATTAACTACAAAATTCGCTAATCAAACAAAGCTAAATGATGCTAAGGAAAGTCAGTACTCGTAGCCCCTTACCGAAAACAACCGAACCACACACTCAACTCCTTCGAGAAACAGCAACCAACTCTTGAACTCCAATTAGCACAAAAGCCACAAAACCTTTTACTTCCAATCCTTAGGTCGCATTTCGCTTAACCATGTAACCCAATAATGTACATACATTCATTCAAACTGCATCCCAAACAACGAATAACAAACAATTACTCACCTACCAAACGGTTGACAAAGTAGAGTGCAACTTGAAGCACAAGTAAGAGCAAATCAAAAAAGGGGATCCAAAAATTGAAAAGAGGCAAGGCAAGGAAAAGAAAAAAAAGATCAATGGATAGAAAAGCGCAAACTAAACCAGACAAAGGGTGTCGCAGAACTCACCTATAAACACTCGACTGAGGAGATAGAGAAGAACCAACACCAATACTCCCACTAAAAGTATCTAGAGTGGAGATGAAGCAAGAATTTGGTAAGATCTGGGAAAAGGTAGGGGATAGGGAGAAGCAGTAAAGAGAATAGGGGAAGAGGGAAGAAAAGATTCGATAACCCAAAGAAGAGGGAAGAGAAATGGGATTCGGTAGAGGGGACTAACGAACTATTTAGTCAAAACAAAAACAAGAAAAGAAATCAAAAAGAATAAAAGGAAAGCAACAAAACAAATAAGCAAACCCGAAAGGTACCCACAGTCTTTAGCAATATTTGACACAAGCAAAAGGTGAAAGAAAAACTGACCAAATCAAAGTAGACGGAGAGAAAAACAACCCCAAAATCAAAACCCACAAAGCCTAAAGACCAAATTTGGCACAAGTCTACCCCAAACGGCACAACTCCCCCCACTCTCAAACTCATTGATTTCCTCCTAAAAACTCTCCCATTATCCCTCCTTGATTTTCTCCACCAATTCCTCCTCAACTTTCCCAACCACTCCATTCAAAATCAATTCAAACTCTCCACAATTGTGTTTCAGTCAAACAAATATACCTACACAGCTCAAGCAGCAAAATAATTACTACCTTGCACAACCCAAGACTTGAACCTCAAACCTCAAGGATACTTCACACGCCACTTGCCACTGGACCAATAAGCTCTTTGTGTCATAAAACAAGTATTAATATATATAAGACCTAAGTGCTAGTGTCCAGATTCATTTAAGAGAAAAAATAAAAAATATGCCAAAGTCAAGACTTGAACCCAGGCTTCTCAAACACTCTCATACACACCCAAATCACTTAGCCATTAAAGCAAACAAGCAATCAATGACAAATCATGCAAAAATTAAATAATTGAAATTTGAGGTGTTACAAGAATTCATCCTTCTTGCTCTTCCATTGAGTCTATATCAGGTGGGTGTCAAAACCTCTCTTTTTCTACATTTTTAGTTGTCAAAAAATGAGACTGTCAATGCTACATGGCCAGGGACATTGGTATGTGCCCAAGCTGTGAGCCACATGGGCAAGGACATGGGTGTGTGTCCAGGCTATGTAACTCACTGCTTACACTTTAGAACCACATGGCTAGGGATATGGGCATATGCCTAGGTTGTGTGAGCCACACGGGCAAGGATATGGGCAGTGTCCAAGCCGTGTGACAAACACGGGTTTTGACATGGGCATGTGTCTAGGCCGCATAATTCATTGTTTATGATTTAGAACCACACAGGCAGACGACATGGGCGTGTGCCCAGGCTGTGTGGACCACAGGGGCAAGGATATGGTCGTGCATCCAGGCCGTGTGCCATATGAATAGGATCTAAATCTTATTTTTTGAGGCTGTAAATGTTGCCCAACACGGGCACTGACCTCCATAATGTATTTATGATCTGAATTTGATTGTAAGACGACTATCTAGTACTCTAAGACTAAAATATGGATGATATATGTGGTATCTAAATATGTTAGACTGATGATGAACAACTTGTAATTTGTACATGTATCTGTTATGTTTGAACCTATGTGAGTAGGATCCCTCAAAACTTAATGTGCTATTGTCTATGTGTATGAATTATCAAGTATGATTTGTATTCTATTAAGCTTGTTGGTACGCCTCTACATTCTCTATTGATGAAGAATATGCGATATTTAAACATGTTTGATTGATTATTACTCATTCTATTTCATAATCATGCACATGACTTCATGACAAATCTGATATGATTTATTATGATTCGAAAAGTCTGTTTTACAAAACATGGATTCTCATGGTTACTGATTCTGTTACTAAAAGATAGCATGTCTTACATGCTCATTACTCTAATTCTGCATACGCATGCCATGACACAATGCATAGGACTTGGGTTGATGTTAAAGGAGGAATATTTTGTACTAGCAATTAATGATCTGCGTAATTAGTGGCTTGACCATATATATTAGATTAGCAGTTTAACTACATATTGATAATCCATCATTGTCGGGCAACTTGGGATGACATTATTGGTGTGGTTTGGATGGATGAGTTTGGGGGAGAACTCTATTTTGATGTGTAACGGAGTTTTGGAAGATTGTTTCTGATAAATCTGCACTCTGATCTATTTGAATAATATTGCATCTGCATAAACATGCATGCTCTGTTCTATTCTGCTCTACTCTATTCCGTTCAATTATGTTTAGTATTGCTCTGCTCTGTTCCATCTTGTTATGTTCTGCTCTATTCAGTTTTGTTCTGTTTGAATTACTTTGTTTTATTCTATTCTGTTTTGCTTTGTTCTGCTGTACTACCTTTGTTGAAACCTTTGTGATATTCTAGATTTGTTCTGTACTGGTTATAAAATTGTCTTAAGCTCCTTGCTTGAGTTTGATTTATATATCAAGAATTGTTATTTGTATTTGAGTTTGGTTACACTATGCTTGGTAGCTCACCTTTTTTCTTACCTTATTCTGTTTAGGTGGACATCTGACTTAGGATCAGACGACATTCGAGAGCTCGTATTGTCTTGCACTATAATAACTGTGATTTGATCTTCTGGGTTTGTAAATGGTCTTTGGACCTTGCCTTGCTTTCCTTTTGATAATCTTTTCCGTATCAGTCAATTTCTAACATGAAACTATAAAATCACCTAAACTGAAAAAAAATGAAATTCTAGTTTTCAAAGCTAAAAATTTTGAAAAGAAATCAGTTTTCAATGCGTTGGTGTAACTAGTCCAAGTTTGGCTTAAACTTCCAGGCTGGGTTTGTGGTGTTACAAAATTGAAGAGAAAAGAGAAGAGGAAGAGGGTGAACGACTAAGGTAGAGAAAAATTGAATGAAAGGCTAAAAAATACAATAAAAAGTTATATTTATACTAGGGTTCAAGGGTATGGATGGCACACACATTAAAAAAAACAAGGGATTTTGCAAAATTTAATTATTTACCCATTTTTGAAATATGACCAATATAATGTGTAGCATAAATCTATCACCCATCAAACACAACCAATACCCTGCAAACACAACAAAACATAGCTTCCAAACACAACTAATTTACCCTCCAAACACAACCAAATGTACCCTCAAAACAAAACCATATATATATAACCTCCGAACACAACCAACTATACCCTCCAAACACAACCAATATACCCTTCAACATATCCACTTAAACATGTATATTTACTATTTTATACACACTTTCACATGTCACACAACTCATGTTCATATCACATATTCTAGTATCATATCATGCACTTACAAGTGCTCACATTATGCTCAACTAGGCATAACATATAGATCTCACATAATGTACATAAAATCAACAAGACTCATATCATATTCAGTCATAAACACATAACATTTTCATTACCATTTCAATATACATCACATAACATATCACATTTAAGCATCATTTGCAAATCATCATTAGATTATTTAGAAACACTTACTCATGGAACTTATTATAGGTGATTAGTCTACCTAAGCTTCCCTTTAACACTTTGATTTGTGCATAATTGTAGCACACCAAACAACTCACCTTGCAACCTTGACTTTAATGGCAAAAGCCCAAATAAGCATTTGTTTGCCTTTGTCCTTGCTTGTAGGACCTCCCAACAAGTTTGAAACTTTACATTCACATTAAATTCATTACAAACACATTATAAAGAACCTCAAACAAATTTAAATCATATAAAAAAATGCATACCACAAATCATCTATCGTACTTACCTAAAACAAGCTAGTTTTGCTGAAAATGTGATTTCACCACAGAAATCTAGTTTCTAAACCTTAATTTCAATTCCAAACATCCTAAATATAATAAAATTATAGACCCAAACCATTTATTCTAGCCAATTACATAGATCTAATTTTTTCAGAAAAATCAAGCTTATGTGATCTTTAAAAAGGGGAAACATTCAATTTGCTTAAAATCATTAAGGATTTATTAAATTAAGATAAAATAAATTTTAATTAGATCAAAATGAGTTAAAAATCACTTTAAAATAAAAGCTTAGTAAGAAATACAATATCTACCATTTTCAAGCAAAAAATCAACTTAAAATCAAGTGATATATTGAGATCTTGATTAAATCATTTAAATCTCGAATTGAAATAAGAACTCACTTAGTTTAATCATAAAAAGTTAGAATCCCACCTCAATTTTGCAAAATTGAGGAGCTATGGAGCTAATTCGAGCTAAAATATGTGAAGTCCTCTTGAGAATTTTATGGATGAAAACATAAGTGTTCTTCAAAATTGAAAAGAGATTTTGTGTTTAGAGAGCTTAGGGCTAAAAAAAGATGAACTAATTTCGGAAGAAAAATTTTGATTTGGTGTTCGAAAATTTTTTGAAGAAGATGAAGAATGAAATGGAAAAAGAAGACGTGAGAGTTGTTAAATAGGCACCAAATTTTAAAAATTGGGCCATTGCCTCTTTAACCATCTCCAATTTTCTCCCTTTTTCCAAATTGGTCATTGTTATTCAATTAAAGCCAA
This sequence comes from Gossypium schwendimanii, assembly GCA_013677275.1. NCBI lineage: Eukaryota > Viridiplantae > Streptophyta > Magnoliopsida > Malvales > Malvaceae > Gossypium > Gossypium schwendimanii. The sequence continues at coordinate 3,811 of JABFAF010277223.1, read as the reverse complement.
TTTCAAAATTATTTTCAAATCAAATCTCGTTTTCAAAATCCGTTTTAACCAAATTAATTTATGAACACTAAATTTTAATTTCTTAACCTAAAAGTATTAATTCTATTTATTTTAATATTTTATTTAATTAATTCCTATTTTAATTATCTATCCCAATTATAATTTCCAATTCACTAACCCCTAATTAACTATCTCGATTCTACTAACCCAATTTTTTGGATATTTTAATTCTCCCCTCTAAAAAAGAATATTTTTGACAAAATTACTTGTAATCTCGTTGGTCTTGTTTCGGTCTTGTGATTTTCTAATTAGATAAATTCGAGCTGGTTCTCCTATCTCGATCTGAGTAGCTAGGATATGAGCTATGATTTGCTTTCCTATTAGCCTCCCATCACCATGTCGATCTCGGCCTCTACCTCTCACAGTTGCAGGTGTAGAACTTTGAGTCCTAGCAACCATAACTCTATTCGGGCAGTTCTTCAGATGATGGCCCTTTGTTCCTTTTCCAAAACATGCTCCTAACAGCCTCCAACACTTGCCCGAATGTCTACGATTATAGTGTGCGCATGACGACCACTCAGATGTACCACTAGAAGCAAACACTATTGGAATCTACGGACGTTACTGGTTTGGTTAGAACTCGTGTTGTGCACTCTTATCAGAACTCTATAGGTTTTGAATCTTCCTATCTTGTCACTCTAAATCACTCGACCAATCAGAACCCCTCTTTCTTGACTCATCTAGCTCTAGTCTTAGTGGCTCGATCAGAGCTTCCTCCACAGCTTTAGCTTTCTCGACCATTTCATTGAAGGCCTCAGTTCCATGTGCCACTAAATACACATGAATGTCTCAGTTCAGTCCAAATCAAAAACCCTTGCATCTATCCTTATCAAAGCACACATCTTGGAAGCATACTCGCAGAGTCGTAGAAACTTTGACTCGTACTTGACCACTGACATTCTACCTTGAACCAAATCAAGGAACTCTCTCGTCTTTGCATCCAAATACTACTCACCCATGTATTTGTCCCCAAATGCCTCCAAAAAGAAATCCCAAGTCAAACGATCAAGAGCAGATCCCCTCAAATTTGGCACACCAGATACGGCCATATTGTAATCCACCAGCAGTGTACTTCAACATTGAGCAAGGATATGATGCAACCCAACATTTCTTCATCTGAGTAGGCCATCTACTCTAGGATTCTCTCCACACTCTCCAACCAATATTCAAATTTGGTCAGATAGTATACACTAGAGTGGCAGACCTTAATTTGTAACTACAGGATTAACTCTGCCTATCCGCTAGAAATCTGCAATCACCGCTTTAATCAAGGCATCAACACCCACCTCAAGTATCACTTGTCTTTGAGGAGGCACCTCTGGCGCATTCACGTTAACTCTCCCTTGTCATGGAGGTGTATCAATTATATTATAAACATAAACATAACATAAGAAAAACAATAGCAAAGAGTACGAAGCAACAACCAATCCTACCCCAAAAATAAGCAATTCCACACTAGCATATTTTTGTTCAATGTTCAAAATTTATTGGTTTCGTTCCAAAACCAAAACCAGATCATTATCTAAAATTTCCAAAAGTTTGAAAACCTAAGAGTTAATAACCCTTGCTAACCTAGTTTTTGCAAACCTGGCTCTGATACCACTAAATGTGGTGCCCGAAACCCAACCGGGATAGTTTGACCCGAATTCTGAACATCACATTAGCCATCGAAGTGCCTCTCCATTAAAACCACCACAAAGCATACCAACCACTAAACACATGTTACAAAATTATACATGGAATATTTGATAACCTAAAGTCATATTTCTATTGCGCTACTCTGATGATCTAGTCATTGACATAATTCGTAAACTAAATTTTTAACAAACAAATATTCTAAAAGCTTCAATTGAACATCCTTGTAGTGATAGGGTATATAAAAGGCTATATTTGTAAGGATTTTAGAACCTATTTTATTTAAAAACAAATGATTAGATTTAAATCATAATGTAGTAAAATATTGCAAAACACCATTTCATAAGGTTGAAAATAGTATAGTAGAGTAATAAGTATAAATCTTATTTAGGAAGATTCATTAAAACATCATGCATCTCTTCATAAAATTGTCATCATTTAATTAGTTCACAGTTCACCTACTATTTAAGTAATTGTATATTTCATGCATAGTAAACTCATGATTAATTTCCAAATAATACATAAATTATATAAGACTTACCTTAATAACCAAGAGATCTCCAACCTGCACTTACAAGTTAGTCGAATCATTACTCATACCATTCATCAAACATTCATAATCTACCATTCAATCATCTATCTAAAGCAGTAATAAAAGCTCCAAAACAAACCAATTAAAGAGTTCACAATGTCCAATTACAAGCTAGTAGCAGTTCAAAGTCTAAAACCCTCTAGATTAGTCCCACATTGCCTTTTTTATTGAGTTAGAAACACATTAAACATACTCAAGGTAAATTACCTTGCTTTAGATCATGTGGTAGCTCACTTATCCTTCTCGTTTCAGCTATATCCTTACATTGTTACACATAACAGAGTGTGAGCTTTTTCAAGCTCAGTGAGTGCTCAAAGATTTCCACAAGTAGTCATAATATTCAAAGTAGAAAGACAACATACTATCACAATTAATCATGGTAAGCAATCAAGCATAACTCATAGCATTAACAATGATATGTTGGCACAATGTGATCATGAAGCATATGTACAAAATATATTACATTAAATAAGCAAATTTCCAAATATGACAAAATATAATGTGTAGCATAAAGCTATCACCCCCAAACACAACCAATTTACTCTCGAAACACAATCAATTTACCCTCCAAACACAACCATATATATAACCTCCGAACACAACCAAGTATACCGTCCAAACATAACCAATTTACCCTCTGAACATAACCAAATGTACCTGCAAAACACCACCATATATATAACCTCTGAACACAACCAACTATACCCTCCAAACACAACCGATACACTCTTTACATATCCACTTAAACATGTATTCTTACTATTTTATACACACTTTCACATGTTACACAACTCAAGTTCATATCACATATTCTAGTCTCATATCATGCATTTACAAGTGCTCACATTATTCTCAAATATCCACAACATATAGTGTACATAAAATCAGCAAGACTCATATCATATTCAGTCATAAACACATAACATTTTCATTGTCATCTCAATATACATCACATAACATATCACATTTAAGCATCATTTGCAAATCATCATTAGATTATGTAGAAACACTTACTCATGGAATTTAGTTTAGGTGATTAGGCTACCAAAGCTCCCCTTTAACACTTTGATTTATGCATAATTGTAGAACACCAAACCACTCACCTTGCAATTTTGACATTTAATAAGCCATTATTTGTGTATGTCCTTGATGTAGAATCTCTCAACGAGTTTGACACTTTTTCATACACATTAATTACTTTACAAACACATTAAAAACAACCTAAAACACATTTAAAGTATCTAAAAACTGCATAAAACATCACATCTATCATACCTACCGAAAACTAGCTAGTTTTGCCAAAAATACGATTTCACCACTCAAATGTAGTTCCTAAACCTTAATTTCGATTCCAAACATCCTAACTATCATCTAATTACTGATCTAAATCATCAATTTTGCATAATTACATTGATCTATTTTTTCAGAACAATCAAGCTTAAGTGATCTTGAAATAAGGGAAAACATTCAATTTGCTTAAATTCATTAAGGATTTGTTAAATTAAGATCAAATACCTTTTAATT
>JABFAF010277217.1:0-14236 GCA_013677275.1 Gossypium schwendimanii | reverse complement strand
AAATCATGTACCAACCGATTTAAGCTGTTATAAGTTAGTTTTGACTGAAATGGATAAAAATACTTTAAAATGGTTGAAATGTACTAAAATTTTAATTGAAATAAAATTTAAACTATTTGATAATAATCTAAGATCGAAAGGATATGGATACTCAAATTGAGCTTTCCTCCCCTGCCATTTGTTAATACTTTCTGAGTTTGGTTCCATTTTCAAATCACATAGCTAAATATCTAGATTCAGGAAGGGGTGGATAGTCCAAGACGGCGAATGGTGGATGGGGTTTTATGGTGCTCCTGATGTTCTTTCCAGAGCAGGAAATTGGGATCTTTTACGATCATTAGGAATGAATCAGGATTTACCATGGATGGTTTGCACCGATTTTAACGAAATCCTATATTCGTTCGAGAAGGTAGGGAGCTTGCTTAAGGATGAAGGATGTACAAAAGATTTTCGAGAGATCTTAGTTGACATTAGTAAAATTTGTTTTACTGCCGATTCAAAATTATTTCATGTCAATTGGAAGAATTCCTGTCACTAGTTGTAATGACATTGAAAAATTGGCTCGTGCTTTTTTGTGAGGGTCTCCTACTTCTATTCAGAAACCATCTCTAGTAAACTGGAATGTTTGTTGTCGGGTTCAAGATAATGGTGGTATGGGAATCTGAAGTTTGCAAGTCCAAAATAAGTTATTCCTTATGAAGCTTGGCTTTAATCTGATTGTTAATTCTGATGTGTTTTGGGTTAAAATTTTAATAAATGAATATAGTATCCATAGTTTGGTACCTAATGATATTTGATGTAGTAATTCATCTTAATTATGGAGATCTTTGATGCACATTTGGGATGATGTCAAGAAGGGTATTATCTGGATTATTTGGGATAGTCAACTAGTCAATTTCTGGAATGATGATTGGGTACAAGAGGTTGGTCCTCTTCGACAATTTTATATTGGACCAGAGGAGCTGGATGACATAATTTTAGTACGTGACGTGGCTCTCTTGGATGGAATCTAGAATATACAGTGGTTGTCTTCGATTCTCCCCAGAAGAATTTTAACACATATTCTTGCACATAAAACGCATTCTAGTGATGTTGGTTTGGATTTTGTTTCCTGGAAATGGACATCAACAAGGAAGTTATCTATTATGGAGTCTTACAAACATCTCTTTGTGGCAGCCGATTCAGGATTTTTTAAAAGTGACAAGCTAATATGGAAAATTGCAGCCCCTCAACGAGTTAAGATATTTTTGTGCTTGCTTATTTGTGTTCGGCTAATGACAAATGAGGAGCGTGCTAGACGAGGTATGACTCAGTTTCCATTTTGTGAACAACGTGGTGCTATTTTGGAATCTACTTTGCATGTTGTTAGGGATTGTTCTTTTGCACAATCAGTTTGGAAAGCAGTTGTCCCTATGAAATATTGGAGATGTTTTCTCAATTTCCGTATTGAAAAATGGATTATGTGGAACTTATAGAATGAAGGTAATTGTGCATTTAGTTGTAGAAAATGGGAGGGTTTTTTTGGGATTGTTTGTTGGTTCATTTGGAAAAGTAGAAATGATGTCATCTTTAATAGGGCAAACAGGAATGGCAGAGATATTATTTCCTCAGCTATCGCTTGGACTAAATCTTTGCAAACAGGAGGGCCAATTGAAAGATAGGCGTGTAAATCTATGACGGTGAATAGCTGGCAAAATTTGGTCATCGGGTGGATTAAAATTAATGTTGATGGATCGTTACCAAGGTGCGGTTTAGGAGTAGCAATCGATGGTAAGGCAAGGGAACCAAGCAGTGGCCGGTTGTGTGGTTTCAAGATGGCAATAGTATAACATATATTTTCCAATTTAAACCTAAAGCAATTCTTGAAGGCCTGAGACTAACTTGGGATAAAGGTTTTAGACAAGTCAAATTGGAGAGTCACAATGCTTTGCTTATTAAGGTTCTTCAAACTGGACTTGCAGCAGTTAGCAATGTTGTTGAAATTCAGATGATTAACAACATGTGTTCCAAAGATTGGAAAGTAAAATTCAAGAGTATTTGTGGAACAAATAATAAAGTGGCGGATCATCTAGCCAAGACAATTAGTGATTATATAGATCATTTAGTGGTCCTTGAAGATCCGTCGTCCTAGATCAAGATTTTACTAAAAGAGGATTTCTGCTCTTGTGGTGTCAAGTAGTAATTGGTTTCTATGATTTTTAGGCTTGGCCTATTTTCCTTTCTACCAAAAAAAATTAAAGTATAAATTTTATGATATATAATAGTTTGTAATTTAACTATCAAATTAATTAACGAAAAGAAAAGGTATACCTATATAAGCAAAGGTTTGGTTCATAGATATTATGGATCTACGAGTGTGTAATTAGCAATTATTTTTATTATTATTATTCCAACTTGCTATTTCATATAATATTAAAAAAATCATATCATTTTACTCAATATATTTAACAAAAATTGTATTTAAATTCTAAAATTCGAACATTATAAAGGTTAAAAAGGATTAAATTGATGAACAAAGATTAAATCTACAATTTATGCATAGTACTAGATTAATAACAGAATTTGACCTAACGAATTTAACTGATATTTTCTTATGTCAAGATTAAAATATTAAAATTCGAAAAAAAAATATATTAAAATAAAAGAATTAAATATGTAATTTACACATTTTATAAGAATTAATAAAAAATTTATTTATTTATTAAAAATCAACTTAATTTTTTTCCCTTAAAATCTTTTTAGCATTAATTTGTACAAATCCTATTATATGGCTACAAAAATGAACACCACCTAACCATGCCTATAAATTAAATCCATCTAATTCACATTTTAATATTACCTAAGGCACAATAGTAGCAGTAGCCTAATGCAACGATGAACCAGAAAAAAATTGTAAGGGCCTACACTGTAACGATTCAATTTTCAGTGATATCGAAAAATACAATTTAGGAATTTTGTTTCTTTTAAACGAGTCTATAAATATTTAATAGAGATATTTACAAAGTTAGTATATTGATGAATTGAAATTTGGAGAACCAATAGCAATTATTCAAAGGACTAAAATGGAAAATAAACATATTTTAAATGGATTAGTGGATGATGATTTTGTAGGTCATTAGTTTAATTAATTAAAGATATATGTTTAATTAATCCTAATTAGCTTAACTAATTAAGTTTAATTAATAATTAAATCAAAATATAAACAAAATTTAATGGAAAAAGATGAAAAAAGGTCATCATCTTCCCAAAATCTCCACCGTCCTCCATAAATGAAAGAAAGAAAAGCTTAAAAACCCTTGTGCATTCGACATTAAATCCATGTAAGTCCTTGAGCCATTTTTCGTTGAATTTTATAGATTTTTTTTATCATGAAAGCTTGATTAAACCAGCCCATGTATCAATTTGATCAATTGGTAAAATTTTGGTAAGTTGCCATTGTTGAGAATTGAATGAATTGGGTGTGAAATTGTTAGAAATTAAGCTTAAATGAAGAAAATGACTAAATTCTAAAGTTTAATTGTTAATTTCATACATAAGGTATCAAATTGAAGGAAATGAAAATTATTTTATAAAATTTTGATAGGAATAGGAAGTAGAGGATCCCTAATGAATATATGTGAAATCGGATTTTGATCCAAAGCTTTATATTGAAAGTTATGCTTGTCCCAGTTTTAGAGGCTAAATTGAATAAATTAAAAAATATGCATAAATTGATATTCAGTTATGAATTGGCTGGTAATTGATCGTGTGGTATGTTTTTTTACTATTCATAGCTAATGTCGATGCGAAACCTTCTAGAGGGAAACGAAAAGTGAGAGTTTGTATGAATCATTGTGGTATGATAGAAGTATTTGCTTGCATATACATGTTTATTGATTGATGAATCATTGAGGTGAATATATGTTAATAGTATGATATGTTTTGGTTGAGTTTGTATGGATTATCAGGATAGAGGACTAAAATGAATAAAATTGAAAATGGCATGAAATACATTGATTATATTATATGATATGGAAATTGAAATAAAGTATGTTATATAACGTAACGCCCCAAAATTCAAGTATTTAATTTTTGCATGATTTTTCACAAATTGCTTGTTTGCTTCAGTGGTTAAGAAATTTGGGTGTGTTTGGGAGTGTTTGAGGAGCTTGGGTTCAAGTCTTGGCTTTTGTAGAATTTTTAGCTTTGCTCTTAAATGAATCTGGACATAGGCATATAGGCCTTATAAATATTAGTGTTGGTTTTATGACAAAAAAGAAGCATGTGGTCAAGTGGCAAGGGGGTGTGTGATGTAACTGTAAGGTCTAAGGTTCAAGTCTTGGGTTGCACATGGGAGTATTTATTTTGCCTGCTTGAGCTGGGTAGGTGGTGGAGTTTGACTAGAACACTGCTAAATGGAGTTTGAACTGGTCATAGAGGGAGTAGAGGAGAAATAGGTGAAGCGAATCAAGGAAGGATAAGGGGAGAGTTTTTAGGAGAAATTCAATAAATCTGAGAAGGGGGGAGTGTTGTGTCGTTTGGGGAGTTATCAACTTGGGAAATTTGGCTGGGGTTAGGTTGTGCCAAATTTGGCTTAGGCATTTTTGGGTAATCGATTTTTGTGTTGATTTTTTTTTGCTTATCTTGGTTTTGTCAGTTTCGTTTGGCAGCTATTGGTTTTGGTGTTGAATTATGGCAAGTTTCTTCATGGGTTTTGTTCACTTTTTCTATTTCGTGTTCTTTTCTCTTTTCTCTCTACTTGCCAAATATTCCTCTCCTCTCCCCACTCATCTTGGTGCTAAATCCTCATTTTCTTTTTTCCCTTTCCATCTCCCCCTTGGCCAAATCTCTGACCTCTCCTCCTCTTTTTCTTTGACAGGTTATCCCTCTCTTTCTTTGTTCTGATTTTATTTTACCTTTTATTATTTTCTTCTCTTTTTGACTGAGAGCGATCTCTCTATTTTAAGTGTGGTTCAACCGATTATCACCTTTTGCTCTATTCCTCTGCGTTGATCTCCTCTTTGATGTTTTTACTGTCTCGATGCTGCAAGTATTCTTGATTATCGGTAAAGTTTGAATACTCTTCACTTTTTGTTTAAAACTGGTTCTCTTTCTTTCTTTTTCATTTAATCGAATACTCCTCTTGGCCACTATTTTGGCCTAGTTAGTTTATGAAGTTTTGTGTTGTGGTAAAGGTAATCGTTAAGTGGATGACCATTTTCAGTTGGGAGTCTTGAAGGAGTAAAGTCACCCTCTATCAAGCAAGGTAAGGATGGTATGTGGTTTAAGTGTTATTAAGAGGGCGTCTTGCTTTAAAGGCTGACTTATGATTTGATTAAATCTAGGTTGGTGTGCGTGGAGGCTTGCGCGTTTCTCGTAATCAAGTGTGTAATCACCCACTGCAATCGTAGATCGACAAAAAGCCAAAAAGCCGTTAACATGGCGTTTGAGACCACACGGGCGTGCGATCGCTCAAGTGGTAAGCCCAACTTGCGATTCGTGGGAAAATGACTGAAATACCCTAGATAGGTAAAATGATCGAAATACCCTCCGAAGTGTAAAATGACTAAAATACCCTTTATGGATAAAATAACCGAAATATCCTCGATGAGTAAAATAACTTAAATGCCCCCCGAAGGGTAAAATAACCGAAATACCCTCGATGAGTAAAAAGATTAAAATACCCTCGATGGATAAAATGATCGAAATACCCTCAAAGGATAAAATGATCGAAATACCTCCAAAGGGTAAAATGATTGAAATACCCCCATAGGGTAAAATGACTGTTATACCCCTAGAGTTGAAATGAGTGTATGACCGATTTTCTCTATGTTATATATATGACTATTTCTGAGTATGACTTACTGCATACACGTATGATTTATGACATGACATACTGCATGGGTTGGGATTTTGATATAGAAGAAGTATACTGTACTGGTGGCTTTACCACATATACTGTTACTGACAGCTTTGCTGCGTCATTATTACTGGCAGCTTTGTTGCGATATTAGTGTGTTGGCTGGGTGGGTCGATTTTATCCCCACATGGTGTGTTGGTGGTACGGAGTGGTGTATTGGCTGGATTAGGATGGGTTGCATTACTGCATTGTACTGTTTCTGTATTGGGCTAATGCCCACACTGTTATTGTATCCCCACATGGTGTGTTGGTGGTACGGAGTGGTGTATTGGCTGGATTGGGATGGGTTGCATTACTGCATTGTACTGTTTCTGTATTGGGCTAATGCCTACACTGTTATTGTATTGGGCTAAGGCCCACACTGTTGCTGTATTGGGCTAAGGCCTACACTGTTACTGTATTGGGCTAAGGCCTACACTATTGCTGTATAGGGCTCAGGCCCAGACTGCTACTGCATGTTGTATACTGATTGACTGATAAGGGATTTCACACTAAGTTTCGCAAAATCACCTTCTCCTCTTAACTGTGCAGGTAATCCTCTGTCTTAAGCAATTCGGTGCTGCGAGGGACTCGGCGGTGGCCACATAACTGCTGCTGTTCACACTTGTTTTCATTTTACTTTAAATTATAAGTTGGGATTTGTTTTGTAATAAGGCCTTTAATTTGGGTTTTAAATTTTAATTGGGCTTTGGCTTACATATTTTATACTGTTAGTTAGGTGAAAACGAAATTTCAAAATAATTATTATTTTCAAATACACGAACTTTAAACGTTAGAATTTTGAAATGCTTCCGCGTTTTAAATCAGCTTAATATAATAATAGCAGTAATAAGGCAAACATTTGGTTAAGTGTTCCGTTAAACATTACTAAAGAGGTTTCCAAACTTAAGAAATGAGTTTTATCAACAAGTCTAAATTTTGAGAGACACATCAATGTGACACATTAGATAGGATCATAATGTCTAGGCTGGGTTTGGGGTATTATATTTAGTGGTATCAGAGCCAAGTTACAAAACTCAGTTGTGGAGTGGGTTTTGAAAATATTTGGAATTTTTGGAAAACTATTTTGAATTATTTCTAAAGGTTACAAGTGTGGCACATCGAGTCTCCAGAGCTGAATCTATAAGTTTTCTTTATACTGTAGACTACTTGAACTGAATATCTTGAGAGATTTCTATAGATAGTAGGACTATACTGAAACTCCTAAATTAGAGAAAACTGAGACTGTAGGAAAACTGGAAACTGTAAGGAGACTCTTGAATTACGAAAAAAACTCTGATTACTGCTTCTCATAAGTCATATGTTAATAATTACTGGAATTACTAATTAATGCATAAAACTTAATAAACAGATAATATGTTATACGATATGAGCCCTAGAGGTACTCGCGGAAGAGGTTCACAAGGCCGCTGTAAAGGCTGAGGAGGTGCTAGGGCGGGTCATCTGCATCAAGCCATATGCCTAATATTGGGGCCAGGGAAACACCAGCTTCACCAGTGACTTAGACAAGATCATTCAATCGAGCAGCTGGAGATGATGCACTATCCCAAGCTATCGAATGTATTTTAAAAGGGTTGTAGGAACCAGTACTGGTGTTGTGGGCTGTGGGTCAATTTCAGAATGACTCCTGTCAAATGGAGCAGAAATTTTTAGGGGTATTTTTGGAGTAGCCCCAAATGTGGCTGAATACTGGTTGGAAACCACGAAAGGAATAATGGATGATCTTGACTGTACTTCTGAGCAAAAGCTAAAAGGTGCAGTGTCGTTACTGTGAGATAAAGCCTATTAGTGGTGGCTTACTGTGAGAGAAGGTACTCAGGCTGACCGGTTAACGTAGGATTTCTTTAAGTCAGTTTTTCAAGGAAAGTATGTGAACGCCCAAAGAAAAGAATTTTTGAGTTTGATACAGGGGAATAAAACTGTGGCTGAATATGAGGTAGAGTTTCTACGATTTAGTCGTTATGCTCGTGGGATAGTAGCGACTGAATATGAACGATGTGTGCGATTTAAGAACGGCCTCCGGAATGAGTTACGAGTTTTGATAGCGCCGCAAAGGGAACGAGATTTTACTTCCCTAGTTGAAAAAGGCAAAAATCACCAAGGATGTGAAGCGCTCTGAGCGCTAGAACCGTGAGAAAGATATGGGTAGGTTTAAGAGGGATTCAAAGCCCTCAAGTTCTTCTAGAAGGCCTAAAAAGAATACCAAGTTTGACGGGCCAATCTGATCTGGGGTTTCTATTGCAAGACCACAGCCTTGAGCTGATTGTGAGAGATATCATTTAGGTGAGTGTTGGAAGAAGATTGGGGCATGTTTCAGAGGTGGTTCTAGGGAGCATCAAGTTAAGGATTGTCCTCAGAGGCCTACTCAGATACAAGCTGCAGGTCAAGGTTTTGTTTAGCCAGTGAAAGGTGGTCAACAGCCACCGAGAGGTCATAGGCAGGTTAGAGGCGAAAATGGTGTGGAACGAGGTCGTGGAGTACTTGGTAGAGGCGCTGGTAATATTGAGGCGAGGCAGCCAGTATTGGTCTTTGCTGCTTGTCACCGAGAGGACGGTGATGCTCCAGATGTTATAATCGGTACGTTTCTAATTCATAATATACTTTACACTACTTTAATTGATATATGGTCTACACATTCTTACATTGCATACACTGTGTCTGGCACCTTGGGTATCATGTGTGAGGGCACTACTAATGAGATGACTGTGTTAAGTCCATTGGGACAATCAGTAAGAGTAGACAAGTTGTTCAGAGATGTGCCCCTAGAGGTTTGAGGAGTTATTTTTCTAACGGATTTAATGGAGCTACCGTTTGGTGAATTCGACCTAATCTTGGGGATGGATTGGTTGGTTAAACGCCGTCAAGTTTAGATTGTGTTGCTAAGTGTATAGTGTTAAAGACTATTGAGGATGAGGAGGTGGCTGTGATTGGGGAGCGAAGGGACTTTCTATCTAATGTGATCTTTGCACTAAGGGCTGAAAAATTGGTCCGCAAGGGTTGTGAGGGGTTTCTAGCCTATGTTGGTGTATCTGATTCTGAGGGTCCTTTTGTTAGAGATATCAAAACTGTTAAGGATTTTTTTTTTTTGATGAGCTTTCTAGGTTGCCTCCAAGCCACGAAGTTTTATTTTGAATTGAGCTTTTTCCAGGAATAGCTCCAGTGTCTATCACCTCTTATAGGATGGCACTGAAGGAGTTTGTAGAATTAAAAGCTCAAATCCAAGAACTACTGGATCGACGATTCATTCGAACTAGCGTGTCTTCATGAGGAGCACCAATATTGTTTGTAAAGAATAAGGATGCGACCATGCGCATGTATATCGACTATCGGTAATTGAATAAACTGACTATCAAGAATAAGTATCCTTTGCCGAGGATAGATAATTTATTTGATCAGTTACAAGGAGCTTCAATTTTTCCCAAAATAGATCTTCGTTTTGGGTACCATCAGTTAAGAGTTAAGGAGACTGATGTGTATAAGACTACGTTTAAGACTCGCTATGGTCATTACGAGTTCCTAGTAATGTCGTTTGGGCTGACGAATGCACCAGCTACCTTCATGGACCTAATGAACCAAGTATTTCAGCCCTACTTGGATCGATTTGTGGTGGTATTCATAGACGATATCTTAGTGTATTCGAGAACCGAGGATGAGCATGATGCACATCTCCGAATTGTTCTGTAGATTTTAAGGGAGAAACAACTGTATGTTAAGTTCAGCAAGTGTGAGTTTTGGCTACGAGAAGTGACATTTCTAGGTCACGTGGTATCTACCGAGGGGATTAGGATAGATCCTCGAAAATTTAAAGTTGTACTGGATTGGAAACCACCTAAGATCGTATCTGAGATTCGAAGCTTTCTAGGTCTGGAAGGGTATTACAGATGTTTTGTTGAGGGGTTTTCCTTAATTGTTGCACCTCTGACTAAGTTGTTGCGTAAAGGGGTATCATTTAACTGGACTGATAAGTAACAAGAAAGTTTTGAGAAATTGAAGAAAATTCTGATTGAGGCCCTTATCTTAATACAGCCAGAGTCTGGGAAGGAATTCACTGTCTATAGTGATGCATCACACTTTGGTTTGGGTTATGTGCTGATGTAGGAGGGTAAGGTGCTTGCTTATGCGTCTCGTCAGCTTAAGCCTTACAAGGCGAATTACCCTACTCATGACTTGGAGTTAGCCGCAGTGGTATTCGCACTAAAAATTTTGAGGCATTATCTCGACGGTGAGAAGTGTACTATCTACATGGATCACAAGAGTTTTAAGTACCTCCTCACTCAAAAGGAGTTGAATCTTAGGCAGCGAAGATGGATAGAGCTGCTTAAGGACTATGATTGCTCGATTGAATACCATCTTGGTAAAGCTAATGTGGTAGTTGGCGTACTAAGTCGTAAGGCTGTATCTGATTTGAGAGTGATGTTTGCTCGTCTCAACCTGTTTAACGATGGTAGCTTGTTGGCTGAGTTGCAAGTTAGACCGACGTGGATTGAATAGATTAAGGGTAAACAGTTGTTGGATGAGTCACTGGTTTCTCGTTTCTGTCAGGTTGAGAATGGGGAAACTTTAAATTTTGGGTTAAATAGTGAAGGAGTACTGTGCTTCCGTTGGAGAGTCTATGTACCGAGATATAATAATTTGAGGTAGTCTATACTGCGAGAGGCGCATAGTAGTCCTTATGTTATGCATCCAGGCGGGAATAAAATGTATCGAGATCTTCGTGAGTTATACTGGTGGCTAGGACTGAAACGTGAAGTAACTGATTTTATGGGTAAGTGTTTAACTTGTTAACAAGTGAAGGCTGAACATCAGTTACCTTTAGGGTTATTACATCCAGTTAAGATTCCACCTTCGAAGTAGGAGAGAATAACCATGGATTTTGTGAGTGGGCTGCCCTTAATGCCTACCAATAAGGATTTTGTATGGGTTATTGTAGATCGATTGATGAAATCTGCTCATTTCATACCAGTTCATACAGATTACTCTTTACAGAAGTTGGCTAAATTGTATGTGGCTGAGATTGTAAGACTGTATAGGGTATCAGTTTCTATTATATCTAATAGAGATCCTCGTTTTATGTCTCGGTTTTGGAAGAAATTACACGAGGCTTTGGGTTCAAGACTAGACTTTAGTACTGTGTTTCATCCCCAGACTGATGGTTAGTCGGAAAGAGTGATTCAAGTATTGGAGGATATATTAAGGTGTTGTGTAATAGATTTCTGAGGCAACTGGGAAGATTATTTGTCGCTAGCAGAGTTTACGTATAATAATAGCTACCAGTCCAGTATTCAAATGACACCGTACGAGGCATTGTATGGTCATAGGTGTCGTACTCCTACCCGTTGGAATGAGCTAGGCGAGCGGTGAGTTCTGGGGCCAGAGTTAGTTTTCGATATCGAAGAGAAGATAAAACTGATTCAAGACCGGTTGAAGGAAGCATATGATAGGCAGAAGTCTTATGCGGATCTTAAACGCTAAGAAATTGAGTATTTTGTGGGGAATTATGTTTGTCTCAAGGTTTCACCATAGAAAAAGATACTGAGGTTTGGTCGGAAGGGTAAGCTTAGCCCTAGGTTCATTGGGCCTTACCGTATACTGAAGCGTGTGTGACCAGTCGCTTATCAACTTGAGTTGCCTCCAGAATTAGACCGAATTCACGAAGTGTCCCATGTCTCCATGTTAAGGCGTTATCACTCTGATCCTGCACACATCGTACCAGTTGAGGAGATCGAGGTTAGGCTAGATCTAACCATTGAGGAGGAGCCAGTGCAGATATTGGACCGTGAGGTCAAAGTACTAAAGAAGAAATCTATTCCTTTAGTCAAGGTGCTTTGGCGTAACCACAGTTCAGAAGAAGCCACGTGGAAACCCGAAGAGGCGATGTGACAACAATACCCTCACCTATTCTGACCAGGAAAATTTTGAGGTCTAAATTTTGTTAAGGGGGTAGAATTGTAACGCCCCAAAATTCAAGTCTTTAATTTTTGAATGATTTGTCGTAAATTGCTTGTTTGCTTCAGTGGTTAAGTAATTTGGGTGTGTTTGGGAGTGTTTGAGGAGCTTGGGTTCAAGTCTTGGCTTTTGTAGAATTTTAGTTTTACTCTTAAATGAATCTGGACATAGGCATATAAGCCTTATAAATATTAATGTTTGTTTTATGACATAAAAAGAGCCTGTGGTCTAGTGGCAAGGTGGCGTGTGGTGTAACTTTGAGGTCTAAGGTTCAAGTCCTGGGTTGCGCATAGGAGTATTTATTTTGCTGCTTGAGTTGGGTAGGTGGTGGAGTTGGACTAGAACACTGCTAAATGGAGCTTGAACTGGTCATAGAAGGAGTAGAGGAGAAATAGGTGGAGTGAATCAAGGAAAGATAAGGGGAGAGTTTTTAGGAAAAAAATCAAGGAATTTAATAAGGGGGAGTGTTGTACCGTTTGGGGAGTTTTTAGCTTGGGAAATTCAGTTAGGGTTAGGTTGTGTCGAATTTAGCTTAGGCAGTTTTGGGTAATCGGTTTTTGTGTTGATTCTTTTCTACTTATCTTGGTTTTGTCAGTTTTGTTTGGCAGCTATTGGTTTTTGGTGTTGGATTGTGGCAAGTTTCTTCACGGGTTTTGTTTACTTTTTCTATTTCATGTTCTTTTTCTCTTTTCTTTCTACTTGTCGAGTATTCGTCTCCTCTCCCCACTCATCTTGCTGCTAAATCCTCATTTTCTCTTTCCCTTTTCCATCTCTCCCTTGGCCGAATCTCTGACCTCTCCTCCCCTTTTTCTTTGACAGGTTATCCCTCTCTTTCTTTGTTCTGATTTTATTTTACCCTTTATTATTTTCTTCTCTTTTTGACAGAGTACGATCTCTCTATTTTGAGTATGTTTCAGTCAATTATCACCTTTTGCTCTATTCTTTTGTGCCGATCTCCTCCTCGCTATTTTTACTGTCTCGATGCTGCAAGCATTCTTGGTTATCGGTAAAGTTTGAATACTCTTCACTTTTTCTTTAAAACCGGTTCTCTTTCTTTTTTTATTAAAATCGAATACTTCTCTTGGCCACTATTTTGGCCTGGTTCGTTTATGAAGATCTGTGTTGCGGTACAGGTAATCGTTAAGTGGGTGACCATTTTCGGTTGGGAGTCTTGAAGGAGTTAAGTCATGCTCTATCAAGCAAGGTAAGGATGGTGTGTGGTTTAAGTGATATTAAGAGGGTGTCTTGCTTTAAGGGCTGACTTATGATTTGACTATAAATCTAGGTTGGTATGCGTGGAGGCTTGCGCGTTTCTCGTAATCAGTGTGTAATCACCCACTACAATTGTAGATTGGTGAAAAGCCAAAAAGCCATTAACATGGCGTTTGAGACCACATGGGGGAGCGATTGCTCGAGTGGTAAGCCCAACTTGCGATTTGTAAAAAAATGACCGAAATACCCTTGATAGGTAAAATGACTGAAATACTCTTCGAAGGGTAAAATGACCGAAATACCTTCAATGGGTAAAAAGACTAAAATACCCTCGATGGATAAAATGTTTGAAATACCCTCGATGAGTAAAATGACCGAAATACCCCCGAAGGGTAAAATGACTAAAATACCCTCGATAGGTAAAAAGATCAAAATACCTTCGATGGATAAATGATCGAAATACCCCGATAGGTAAAATGACTGAAATACCCTCGATGGGTAAAATGATCGAAATACCCTTGAAGGGTAAAATGATTGTTATACCACTAGAAGTTGAAATGAGTGTATGACCTATTTGCTCTATGTTATATATATGACTGTTTCTGAGTATGCCTTACTGCATACACGTATGATTTATGACAGACATACTACATGGGTTGGGATTCTGATATAGGTGAAGTATATTGTACTGGTGGCTTTGCCACATATACTGTTACTGGCAACTTTGTTGTGTCATTATTACTGGTAGCTTTGCTGTAATATTAGTGTGTTGGCTGGGTGGGTCGATTTTATCCCCACATGGTGTGTTGGTGGTACGGAGTGGTGTATTGGCTGGATTGGGATGGGTTGCATTACTGCATTGTACTGTTTCTATATTGGGCTAAGGCCTACACTGTTACTGTATTGGGCTAAAGCCCACACTGTTGCTGTATAGGGTCAGGCCCAGACTGCTACTGCATGTTGTATACTAATTAACTGATAGGGGATTTCACACTAAGTTTCGTAAACTCACCCTCTCCTCTTAACTGTGCAGGTAATCCACAGTCTTAGGTGATTTAGTGCCGTGAGGGACTCGGCGGTGGCCACACAACTACTGTTGTTTACACTTATTTTTATTTTACTTTAAATTATAAGTTGGGTTTTGTTTTGTAATAAGGCCTTTAATTTGGGTTTTAAATT
>JABFAF010277216.1:0-14442 GCA_013677275.1 Gossypium schwendimanii | reverse complement strand
GAATAATAAGTAAAATAAATAATGGTGTAAGTTTGATTAAAAATTGAAGATGAGTAAATAAATAAATATGAATTGAAATATTTAATGAAACTATTTTTTCTTTTTTATTTTAATAAAAAAATATATGTATGAAAAAAATTAATTAAACAGGCTGAGGGCCAAATTGAAATCGGGCTAAAAATTAAGGTTTAAATCGTAAATAAATAAAACAGGGTTGCCAGGGGATTGAAACGAAACGTGCGCAAAGAGCGAGGGACTTCCAGGGAAATATTGCTCAGTCCTAAAGCGCGACGCTCTAACCATGGGCCAAACCGGAACATGCAACAAATTTAACCACCAAAATTAAAAAGAAAAAAAAAGTGAGGACTAAATTGTGAAATGCCACAAAAGCGGAGGGGCTGAAACAAGTATTGGCCTCATTTCTAAAAACGTGCCAATCCCTGGACGGTCGGGTCGCGTGCGCGGGTAGGGAGAAAAATGACGTCGTTTTAAGGCTATGTGGTCATCCCTAAACGACGCCGTTTAGTCAGCCTTTATAAATCAATTTTTTTTAAACAAAATTTCATTCCTCTCCTTTTTCAAAAAGAAACTGAGAGTTTTCTCTTAACCCCTCCCTCTTTAGCCTATGACGCCGGCGAGCTCTTACGGTGGCTCCACCGCAGCTCCGCCACAGCGTCGTCGGGCGAAAGGCCAAAAAGGACCAAAAACTCAAAAAAAATTAAATATCCCCTTTTTAAAATGTTTATACCCAATTTGGGTGTTTTTAAATAAAAAATGGTAGAAAAAAAATGAAAAAAAAAGAATGGCCTTTTGGCCTCACTGTCTCTTTTTTTGGTTGCAACCCAAGCAGAACCCCAAAGGGTTTCCGCGGCCTTGGCGAATGGAGGAGACCTCCAACGATGGCGCACGGCTCGACCATAGATACGATCAACCTCTTTTGTTTTATTATATTTTTGTTTTTTTTATTTTTTTAAAAAATAAATAAATCTATGATAACTAAAAATAAATAAATAAAAAACCACCTTTGAAACTCTATTCTGTTATTGATTTCTTTGGTATTCAGAATCAAGTTTTCGTAAAAAAAAATACAAAGGCGAAATTCAAGCTTTTATAGTTGGATCCAACACTCTTGGTTATTATTTTTTTGTCATTTTGCTATTTGTTTGCTTTTGTTTCTTGCTGTTCCGTGTGGTCTGGTCCTGCAGGTGGCAGGCGCATGGGCAGTGATAGGCGAGTGGCGGCAGTGGCGTGCAAAGAGGTAGAGCGGCGACAGCAGCAAGGCATGTGGCGCTGGGGCTTAGGGTTTCCCTTTTTTGGCTGAATTTTTTTTTGTTTGTGGGCTAGGGTTAGATTTGATTTGGGCTAGACTTTGGCTTTGATTGGGTTTAATTTGAGTAGTGGGCTTGTATTGTAATTTGGACCTTCAATTTTGGACAATAATTTTGGATTTTATTTTATCTATTATTTTTTGGTTACTACTTTAAGACCCGGGCCAAATTGGCCCATTACACATGCCAAAATCATTTATCTTGTGTGCCTAACCAATATGCCATAACTTGGCACCACAATTCAAAGATAGAAACATAATCCATTTGAGTGCAACTACCTAGCATTTCATCCTTCTTCAACTATCAAAGATACCTCATTTATTGTAACCAAAACCATCAACCAAGATTTACCAAGTTACCTTAGCATTTTTATCAGCTCAACCATTCAAAATGTATTTAAAGCCAAAAACATACCATTGCCATCACACACCATAATCAACCAAAATACTAATGGAGATTTACTTCAACATACACATCTTATAATTCAAATAACACAAAACATATCCATAATGCTTTTAACACATATAAACCACATCCTAATTATATGCCACTTATAACTGGACCAAAATAAACAATTAATTACCTAATAAATTGTCGAATAGTGTGATTTCCAAAAGCAATCCAATCAACATCTCATATCCGACGATCTATAAGAAAGAAAAACCAAAATGAGGTAAGCTTCCTTAAAGTTTAGTAAGTTCATAATATACTTAGACTTTAAATTACCAAAAAAGATTTAATAAAACAATTTACAAGATAATTCAACAACCTGATCATGAGTTCATTAATTACCTATACACATCACAAGTCTCACAAGATTAGAAAGTTCATATATAATACATATAACTTTATCATATTAGCAAACATGTTCCTAAAAACATATTTATTAGTTAACCCAACCATCACATTTTCATTTAACATTTAACATCTTTACTTCAAGTATATATTTCAAATGTCCTTTTTTCACATATCTATTTACCTATAAATATTTCGTATAAACACTTTATATATTCAATTCATATATCTATTTTCATAAAAACATTTCGTATAAACATTTCATATTACCATTTAACATATAATCATTCATTAAATCTTGTACTTACATTTCTTCCTTTTACAACACAACCTCACAAGGTTAGTAGGGATCACAAAGAAACATATAATTCCAACAAATAATGGAACATGTAATAATAACACAACAAGTACATATTACATCCATCATATGTTCAATAACATAACTTCCCATTTCAAGTATTTATATCAACATCTTTCTATTCCAATGTGTTGACCATATAACATTTCATATATATACATATTTTTTTAAGCCTTTATCACCCGTTGAACCAAATGAAATAACATCGAATACTCGAGAAGTGCTCACACAAGCTGTGACAGTAACATGTAACCGTATATGGTCACACGAGCTATGGGTCGAGATGTTAAGCTACATGATGCTACTCATACGAGCTGTGGAGAATCCGCAACAAATGCAGTACCTCATGCATTGGTAGGACATCCAAGACCAGCACCCAAAACTGTAAATAACCCCCTAATGACATGTCATTTGTATCTTAAGTATTCTCAAGGTTCCGACAGGACACATTTCATATCAAAATCCTTTAACTTCGTTTCCATTATACCATTTCAAACTTACATCCATGTATTTCACATTTTCCAAACATAAATAGATATGTATTAAATAACAAAAACAAAAAAAATAATAATTAATTTAATCAATTTATGAACTTACCTAATCAAAAAATAATTACGAACGTAACACCTACGATTTCTCCTCTAACTTTCCTTTCCCGCAATTAAAGTTAAGTTTACTTGTTTCTTGATCTAAATATAATAATTTTATTCAATTAACCAATTCAAATATTATAAAATAATGAAATTTATATATTTGACCCTTAATCATCATTTTACACTTTTGCCCTTCACTTTTACTTTTTATTCAATTTAGTCCTTAAACTCGAAACTTTCAAATTTAACACAATTAAACTTAAAATCAACTCGTCAAATTTCATATGGTCACTATACATCCCATATATTTTATAATTTTACAATAATTTTATCAAATTTTACTATTTAACAATTTAGTCCTTAAACTTAAAACTAATCAAAATCACTTTACAAAATAGTCCTATTTAACTACCAAGCTTAATAATTTGTCTTAAAACTTCAAAAATATCACAAATTTATCAATGTCAAAAATCAAAACATTTAAAAATTTTACAAATAGTCCTTGTGTTAGCTAGATTAAGTTACGACGATCTTAAAAACATAAAAATTATTGAAAACGGGCTAGGAAAACATACCATGCGAGAGTATTCAACATTGATCGAAGCTTTACTTCATCTAGCTTTGGAGTTTCCATTTCTAAGGAAAAAGATGAAGATAACGACTTTGTTTGTCTTCTATTTAAGTTATTTCTTTAATTTAATTATTGTTTTAACATTTTAATATAATTAAAATTTCTTAAATTACTACATTCAAACTATCCACTATGCTATATAAGGTCTATTTACCTTTTAAAGCCTTCAAATTATGGTTTCATAATCAATTTGCACTTTTAAACTCATAGTGATTGACTTTTGTCATTTTTATGATTCATTCCTTTTTCTTTAATTAACTATCAATTCATCAAAATTTCTAGAACAAATTTCAATACATGTAACAGTCTATTTTCAATGAAATCGGAACAGTGATTTTGGGACAATAAATTCGAAGTTAAAAAATTATTTTATTATTATTTTATTGCCTACAACATGATAGTAGTACCGTATAAAAATTTCGTTAAGAAATTTTACCATTTACATGCTCAATTTGATAAAAAGGACTAAATCGCGTCAAGTACAAAAGTTGAGTTCTAGTAGCTAAAAGTATTAAATAGCTATAGAACCTTAAAGTATGAGTCCTTATATGGCAATTAGACCATTAATGTTGATAGTGGAAGTACATGGCTTGGCATTTGTGTAATTTTTAAATTTTTTAAGGGTTAATTAAGTAATTAAGTAATTAATGATAAAAACAAATGAAATAAAACAAACTATCATCTTCCATTATCATCATCAAACGAATTTAGAAGAAAATAAGAAGCCATTGGAGACCTAGGTTTGGCCAACCTTAATTTTCCAATAGGTAAGCGATTTTTGTCCCGTTTTTAATGATTTCTACGTTTTTGGGACCATTGTAGCTTAATCTAGCTAGCCCAGGGACTAATTTGTGAAACTGTTAAACTATTAGGGTTTTTTGATTGTTGAATATACATTATTTTTTATGTTTGATGATAGAAAATGGATGGTTGTTGTTAGATAAACAATTTTTATAAAGTGATTTTTGATGAAATTATCAATTAGGGATTTAATTGAAAAATAGAAAATTATACACACTGAATTTATGAAATAAATGAAACATAGGGATTGTTAGGGACCTAATTGATATTCAGCCATAGTGGGTTGTGGTGGAATTTCATGAATTTCCATTTTATGAGCTAGGGACTAAATTGTAAAAAATTAAAAGTATAGGGTAATTTTTCCAAAATATGATTTTGGGTTAAATTGACTAAAAAATGTATTGAATTGAGTTAAATTTATCCATATAGATCAAGATAAACCTCATACGACTTTAGATCGGGACAAAGAGAAAGTCTCGGATTAATCGCCTCCGTATCTACGCAAACTCGTCGAGGTAAGTTCGTGTGATTAAGTTGTGATTATATGTTTTATTTTGAAATATGCATCAATTGTAAATTTCTATATGTATACACAGTTGCATATTCAACGACATACAACAATTACTGAGTCTCATTTCAACCTTAGGAATTCGTATGATACAAATGACATGTCGTTAGGGTTTACATGATTTGGGTACTGGTCTTGAATGTCCTACTAATGGCTGAGGTCCTGCATGTGTTGCGGATACTCCACAACTCATGTGAACAGCATCGTGTAGCTACATTCTGACCCACAGCTCATGTAAGCATACCGATTTATAGCTTGTGAGAGTATATTGATCTACAGCACAAGTGAGCATATCGATTCACAGTCGTATGAGCATACATGTACAGGATTTGATGGATTACAATTATATGAGTTAGCACACTATGTGTGAGCTATCCCGAGTATCCAACGATATTCTAATGGTTCAACGAGCAATATTCTAATACAAATTGGTAAGAGTTCGATACAGACTATTATAGGGTCACACATGAATTACATGGAAATGTTGTTACTTGGTATATGGATAATTGAGTTGGGTGATACATGTATATGAAACTTAATCAATTTTTGTGCTCAACCATGATTATTGGTTTATATATGTATTTACATGTCTAACATGGTTGATGTATATGTGCTTAGGCATTTGGCCAAATTATGTTAGGACATGCTATATTTACTTACCTATTATGTGACTAAATGGTAAGTTTTATCCTATGTTATATTAACTTACTAAGCTAAAATACTTACTCTATATTATTTTTCGTGTTTTATAGTGAATCAGAAGTGCGTTCAGGTTGGAAGCTTGTCGGAGCTATATCACACTATCCATCGGCTCTTTTGGTACATTCGGATGTTTAATTTTGGCTATAATGGCATGTATAGGTATTTTGGCTAATGCTGGCCATGTGTTTTTTTGTTGGAAATGGCCATTTAGTTTGGCTTGTGATTTAGCACTTTGATGATGATATAAGCTTAGTTTATGGCATGTAAATATTAGACTTATAATGGTTGGTGAATGACATAATATGGTTGAATGATGGAAGATGAAATGATAGTTGAATATGCATAATATATATGGCTTGTGACTTGTGTTGAATTGGTAATTTATTGTGAATGGCATCTGTGGTTATTTGATACTAGTTATAGAATGGCATTTTCGCACCAATTGGTAAGTTTTTGGTTAGTAAATTCAATGGTATGTTTTGATGCAAATATGCCTAAAAGTTAGTTGAGTATTTTGGTTAAATAGAGTACATGGTTATACATGTTTACAAGTTGTCATTTAAGGTGCCTAAGGGCATATTGGTTGTATGTGATTATACCATATGTATGAAGCTAGAATATGCATGATTTTGGTGCCTTATTATGGCTTGTATATATGTGCATTTTTTGTTGTAGGTACATGCCCTGTTGGGTGAGAAAAATGGCTTGTAAAATGGCCTATTTTCATCCATACGGGCAGAGACACGGGCGTGTGTCTCAACTATGTGTGACACATGGCCATGCGACACAGTCGTATGTCTCCCATAGCTTTCAAGGGTTGCAAGTCAGGCTGTTACACAGCCTGGCACACGAGTGTGTGAGGTTATTTCGAAGGGTACACGGCCTGGCACATGGGCGTATGGCTTGCCCGTGTGACCCAAGTCAGTGAGTTACAGAGGGACTAGCACCGGCTGAGACATGGCCATGTGTCCCTACTTTGAATGCCCACAAGGCCTAAGACACGGGTGTGTCTCTTGGCTGTGTGAGTCACACGGCCGTGTGACCCCTACAGTGTTGAAATTTTCATTATTTTCAGAAAAATTCTTTGAGTGTCCGATTTAGTCGCGACTTGTTTCTAACACATATTTAGGGCCTCGAGGGCTCGTATAAGGGAAAATATGTCTGTTTTGAATTGATATTAATACGTTTTTTTATATGTTTCAAAAAGTTTGAAATTTAGGTCCGTTTGATTTGAAAACTCTGATAATGCTCCATAACCCTGTTTCGATGACAAATACGGGTTAGGGGTGTTACAATACACCTATTTTATCACTCCATAAATATTTAATAAAAATATTAACGGGCTCGATTTACAAAAATGAGGTCTCGATACCTCATTTTCCAAAGCCACTTGACTTAAGGTACAAACCACTTGACCGTTGATAACTATCCAATTAACAAAATTTACCGAACCAAAATTTTTTAAAATAATATAATCAACTCATAAATATTAATAAATACTTTTTACAGGCTCACTCTAAATATCATTATTGACTATGCTATGAGGCTTATTGGCAAATTCCATCGATTATTTACAACATTCTTATCAAACACTAATGCGCCGCTTCACCCACTCTGTATGTGTAATAGCTCAGCCCACTATTCTTTTTGGTGTAGCCTTGGCATTGTCCCTCCTGGCGTGATCCCATTTCAAGCTACCTGTGACATAAAAGCACAAAGGTAAGTTCATGATAACTTACTGAGTAAACCCTCTTTTACTTGAACCATATTCAAGAATTCCATTATTAATCTCCTTTGTTCTATTCCCTCCCCTAACTCTAGTGGATATATCTCTAAGATTTTAATTATTATGCCATAGGTGTCATACCTCACTTTGTGATCATAACTTGCTATTCATATCATCGATACCTCATTCACGTTATTTATTTGGTCCTTGCATGATTCCTTATCCATTCCTATTATAGAGGCCTCACAAACAAAATACTTTTGGTTCACCACATACTCTGGCGTACTCTGACTTCCCTATTCTTACTTTATTACTTCACGGAGTTTGTCATAATGCTTCTTACGGAACTTTTCTTTCATAGTTTTCCATTCACATTATTCCTTCAGAGTTTCCCAAACCTATCGTTCTTTCCGATTACCCTACACGCCATTCCATTGGAGTTCACCATGGATTCCTTTCTTTTTATTCAAATTCCGCCACAAAGGCATTTCCTTCAGATGATTACCTCAAGGGCTTTCTATACTCACCATTGCTTTTTTCAAAGTCTGCCATAAGGGTTTTCCCTTTAGACTGCACTACAAAGATGTTTCTTTCTATATGTTGCCACAACGGCTTCATTCATCAGAGACCGCCATAAAGATTTTCCTTTGAGAGATTTTCCACAAAGGCATCCTTTTCATACAATACTCACCACAAAGGCTTTCCTTTTAGATATTTGCCACAAAACCTGGGACACGAAACTTCGAACCAAAAAACTTAGGAATTAAATTAGGTCATGTCGCGACACGCTGAAATTTCCAAATTTCCTTTTTAAGACTTTCACATAATTTGCTGAAATTATGCATAAAAATCATGTTAAGTTAGCCCTAAAGCCCTTTAGAAATCATCCTTAACAGTTGTCAATGCTTTAAAAGTTAATTTTTAGCCACCGAGCAACCCCCTCTTCATCATTTTTCGTAATTTCTTTTCTTACTATCTCTTGTCTACCCATGCTTTGCTAGTTCGTTTCGTCTTGATCAAGTTGCAAGGACAGTCTATTGCAGCCACAACGACTGACTTGTTTGTCAAGCCTAAGCAAAAGAATGAACAAGGTTAGGCGTCCCAAGTTCTTTACTTTTTTATACATTAATTTTTAAACTATCAATAAGGTCAATGATAGACATGCATAATATAACATCGGATAATGAGTCGGTAGGGGGAGATAACCTTGCAATACTTAAAGAGAAACCTTGCAATACTTCAAGAGAAGAAATGTGACACCTACCTTATTAAAATTCGACGAAAGATACCTTTTCAAGAGAGGGGATTCGAATCCCCAATGACTCTTAGTAGTACAATCCGAGAAAGATTCAATACCATAGGTGGGATAAATTTTGTAAAATCCTAACAGACCCAGCTAATATTCCTGTTGTACAAGAAATTTATGCCTCATTAAAAGAAATGGAAGCCAAGTGACCATTAGGTGATCCATTGTCGCACGTCGATGTTAATGGCATAAACATCTTAATATCACCCCTAAAATTTGTAGATACTATGATGTTCCGTTCTACATGTATGATTTTTTTGCAAAAAATTAATTTAATTTAATTTTTTTCCTAAACATAGATATGGACATCATCATAGACTACTTAACAAAGGGGAAAGGTGAATGGTCACGTCAATTAGACACTGAGTTTCCAATATTGTTTCCATATGTTAGACTATCCCCTATGGACAAGATGTGGTTCAAATTTATTTGCACTCATATATATCCTAAGGTCAATGTGTCTAAAATCAATACTTTGGTAGCCACTATTCTTTATGCCATCTTGCAGAATGGAAGAATTTGTATTGGAACTTGGATATATCGAAGCATGATCTGTTGTGTTCCTGAGAAGAAAATAGGGTCACTTTTCCCACATCTTGTGACAACCTTATGCAAGCAAGCAAAAGTTTCCATGCGGAGGTCAAAATTATTTCTACAGCCATCAAAGAATCCTATACGAGAGTTCGGAGCAAGACAATTTGTAGAACTTCATAAATGAAAACGAGACTTCGAAGCCCAACAAAGTTCAGAAGAAGGAAACATTCTTGACTCATAATGGATAATTCGATGGATGCAAGAGGTAGGGACGATTTACGAGGATTACGCATGGAGACACGGCCTACGGATGCCATAGTTCACATCCTCCAAATACAGTTCAAGACTAAGAAATAGTAAAATTGACGAGGACCCAAAAGAGGAGGAAGATCCTAAGGAAGAAGAGGACGAGGAGTCCAAACAAGACTCCTACTGAAGGTGAACTATTTTTATATTTTAGAGATTGTAATTTTACAACTTGAATTATTTTTATTTTTTCTTTAGCTAGATCGTTTTTATTGCTAATTAAAAAAAATACTTATTTTTGTCTAGGAACTCCACGCTTTGGACGACACTAAATTTTGGAGCTGAACAAGCAAGGGGGAGGTCACCCAACAAAAATATGGAGTTGTCACGCCAAAACGGGTAATCTCTTTCTTTAATTATTTTTCAAACACATTAGGGGCAATGTGTCAAATAAAATGTGGGGGGTGACATAGAATTTTCAAATTTTTATTTAATATTTTTCAGTATTTTTAATGTTTGCTTAGTAGCTTTTTAGTTATTTTTTTTTTAATGTTCTTTGTTTGTGCTCAAGCTTGTAGAAATACAAGTGATTGGTTAGGAGCATGTAATAAGATTGTGTGTATAAACTATAAATTTAGTTCGATAATAATTAATTCTAAATTATCTAATTTTAAACTAATTAGTTCAATTTATTACACTGTGAAAACGGTTAAATTGCGGGCTACTTCTCATATGCATCTCAACTCTCCTATGTCACGACTTTCTTTGTGCAATTCTCAAGGTAGAGGATTTTAAGTGAGACATTCTTGGTTTTAAGCTTAATCTTGAACCAAACCCATTCGCTTGATTGTTATAAAAAACTTCTGGTCTTGCCACTGCAATGTCCCTTTGCAGGTCTTTAAAAAAAGAAATTTTGAGCTAAAATGACTAATTTGTTTCCTTTTTAGTCTATTTATTAATTGCTCGATTAGGTTTTTTTTTTTTTTTTTCAAAATTTTCACCATTTAAGTTTTTGTGACTTTCATGTTAAGGGAGTTCCTTCATAAGGATTGAATTGCCAGCAATGAATATGATGATGACCACGATGATGGGTATGCTCAACATCGATAGATATGAGCAAAACTTGAATTGATTCAAAAATATCGAAAAAAATTTAAATTTCTAGTTATTCGAATCGAGTTGTTCGATTTTTCAAGTCAATTTAAATTAGTGAGTCAATTTTTTTAAAATTCGAGTGGAGTTAAATTTTTACAATTCAAATAAACGAAAAATGAATAATCAAAACAACGAATTTAGGATTAATTTCAATTTTAAAGCCCTAACCATTCTTGAAAGTTGAATTGAAACTCCAAATTTGGAAATTGGAACCCTAGAATTCTTTTCTACCTAATTTGAATCTCAAATAAATCCAAAGTCTCACAGTCCAGTCCAATAAAAAAACCAGAATTCTTCTTCTTCATGCTATACTTCTTCGTCTTCGCGCTCTCATATTAGCTTTGTCTCAACTTTAAATCCCTAAATTTCATTCGAAAAAAAGTGCGGACCAAAAATTCAAGTTTACAACTTCTAAAAAAAAGGCAAGTTAATTCTTATTAGGGTAATTACACCAACAGTCACTCGATTTTAGGTAGCTGACAAAACAGTCACTCAAATTTTAATTTAGTGACTCAACTTTCGAAAAATAACAAAATAGTCTTTTTAACTATTTTCTATTAAAGAGTAACGGAAAGTTGACCTGTCATTTAACTGGCCACTTTGACATCCTAGTTGTCGTTTAAAGGGCCCCAATTTAAAAATTGAACCCTAACTGTGCAATAGATGACGTAGAAGAAGAAGAAGAATAAAAAGAGGAATATCACTTTAAAAATTGAACCTTAACTGGGCATTAGATGACATAGAAGAAAAAAAGAAGTGGAATATCACTGGTACCATCACCAAAATTGGAAAAAGAAAATCTCTAAGTGGTCCTCTTGTGTATGCAGTGGAGGAATTGAGCATCCTATTTTTTTCATCAAGGGTATCATCACCCAAATGTCCAAATCATATGGGATGCCACAACAATGTCTCGAACACACTCGAATGATGCTGCAGCCTACAAAATTCAAGCTCTGGTTCAGTAAGAAGAAAAATAAGACTTAAAAAGGATTGGTATTTATGTTGAACTTCCAAGTTTTACATGATCTGCAAGCTCTTGATAGTCCCTGAAGATGAAGGGGCTGAAAGAATGCATCACAGTGAACCATCTTTGGCTAAAGTTCGACCAAACTGCCTCTACTTTAGGTCCGGATTGTTTCATTGATTTCACTTTTTCCACAGACTATTTCTACTGATTGGTAGTATCAATCCAGAATTGATAAAACAACTCGTTGGATTACTCATTAATGGCTCCTCATTGGTCGTGAAGTGAAAATGCACAGTTCTATAATATCCTATCTTCCTCAAATATTTGGCCACCTTGCTTTTGCAATCCAGTATCCTTGTAGACTCCTCTTTTTCCATACAGCTTGAGCTGCAAGCAATTAAATCACCGAATAGAGACAAACAATTTATTTGGTTTGATCTTTTGTTTTTTTAAAAGTATCCTCAAATTTCTGAGAGGAAATGGCATACTTTAGCTGAAAGTTATTCGATTGCATGTTCTTCAGGAACTTGTTTATCCCATGGAATTCCTTTGCCATCAACAGCAAGATCTGTAACTATGTCATAAGCTTCTAATGGTTGTGCTTCTTGCTTCTCAATGCTGTCAAGTAACCAAGCTTCACTCGCCACTCGTACCCCTCTTTCCCTGAAATGTTCCATCCATTGTCATTTAACTAAAGACTTTCAATGCCTAAAAAATTCTTAGCTAATAGAATGTCAGATTTTTGTGCCACTAAAAATAGCTTCTTACATACAAGAGAGGATCAATTGAGTGTCAAGATATGTATATGTATTTATGTCTACTCACATTGCTTCTACCAATTTCGATGAGCCCCCACGCTCTCGTTCAGCAGGAGAAGCAACCAAGCAAGTTACACATGCCCCCAAAGTTTTACAAAAGCATTTTATCAAAGCAATAAACAAGAGAACGTGAAAAGGAATCATAAGATCTGAAACTCTACAATGATGTAAACAACTACCAATGATTGAGTTGGAGACTGTCCCTCCATGTTTCTTTATCTTGGTTTTCCAGTATTGTTGCATCAGATGAGTTGCAACATGAAGGGTTTTAGCCCATTCAGTCAAAGAACAAAGATTATAAGGTTCAGCAATATATAGAACTGAAAACATTTTCACATGCATGTGTGCAACTAAGCCGGCCCATCAGGGAAATCCTCATTCCTAAGAAAGGTCTGTCAGTAACCCCTACATATTGGTGAGGCCGGAGTTTTGGATCCTCATACTTCTTTACCAACTATAGGAAGGAAAAAAAGATAAAGATCAGTAGTCTTGGACTAAATTTTGTATCATATAAACCAAGGAGATTGATTAATCAACAAAATTTACTTCAGCAACAGGTGAATTCAAGACAGAATCAGAAAATTCGAACGGTTCTTGCTTCCTTGTTGGGCTTCTTGTCTTGTATACACAGGAGGCACTCACTGTAAGTTCCCTTGCATGAATAGCAGTTGCCATGAAAAAAAGGGTTCTTAAATTGGGGCCCTTGAAACAAATTTTGGGAATTTAAGTGCTCTCTATTGAAATACCACTGGCATTAGGGTTCCCTAGGCTCTTGAACATACTTCTCTGATCGACACCAAATGTGAACCCATGCGGAGAAACTTCTAAGGGCGAACGGGCAAAAATAGTAGTAGCACCAAGATTATTGAAGGTAGGGATAGGAACGACAGCAGGAACTGCATCATTTACCTTTGAGAAACCATAGTTGAATAGAGCTCCAGCAGGTGGTGGGAATGCAGGCAAAGAAGGATTGATACTTTCAGATGATTTAGTTGATTCTGATTGAACTAAATTCACTTTAAGATCTTCCTCCTCCTCCTCCTTCTACTGCTCAACCCATCCCAAATTTCAATCTCCCCTTTTTCTTTTTCTTTTTTTTTTCCCTCCCCCAAATTATGTCCCTTTGGCTGCTGAATTCCAACCTGGTAAGTTAACTGCCCACATCGATTAGTTAGCTGATCAAGTCAACAGTCCCCGTTAGTATAATTTATCCATATTATTTTCTATTGCACTTTTTGGTTACTACTAAATAGCTGAAACTAAGATTTTTGCCAATTTTTTCAAAATTGATTCCTTAGAAACAAAATCGAAATTTCTTCTTATTCCAAACCTAGTTCTTTCCTTTCCTTTTACTGGAGTTGATTTTGATATTCTGTTGAATAGATGTTTGGTCGATTTAGTTCTGTAAAGTTTTCACGGTTTATTTGATTTAACACCGACAAATTGTTTTAAGAAGCTTAAATTTTGTTTCCATGGTATTTGGCATCTGGACTAGAATGATGAAGATACATGATCAATGCTGGTCCTATTAAAATTTTGTTTCCATGGTATTTGCTCATCGATGTTGGATGAAGATATGGTCCTTACAACAATTTGGCAAATTCTAAGCAGCACGTCGACAGAACAGAGAACATTATTGCTTGGCAAATAACATTGATTTGTTTTTTTTTTTTCTTAATTTATTTTGATTAAATATATTTGATTCGATTTGAATTTTATATAACTCAACTCAATTCAAAAAAAAAGAATTGATAAAATAATATTCATCTAACTCAATTAACTTAAATTTTTTTTACTCGACTCGATTCGATTAAATATTCACCCCTAATTATCATACTTGCCATAACTCTTTTTAACTCAATTTTTATTTTTTAATTTATAGAAAAGTCAAAATATTTTTTTATAGTTTTTATG
>JABFAF010277210.1:0-13794 GCA_013677275.1 Gossypium schwendimanii | reverse complement strand
AATAACACTAATTTAATCTCACATAACGTGATCCCAAATCAAACTCGTATCGAGGTTTTAACCCATAAGTGACTAAACCTTACCTTCAACCAATGAACAATAATTCCCACACAAACTAAGGCTCCAATTGGTGATTATAAGCCCTTGATCCTCCCCTAATTGGCATAAACAAAACACTTCAGAAGAAAGTTAACAAACAGAGACAAAACACTTATCTAAAACTTACCGAATGATCATAGACAAACGTGGAGTGACACGAGGCAGAGTGAGAAAAGAAAAATCAAGAAGATGAAGGGTGAAAGAGAGCAGAAATTCAGCAGCAATGAAGAGAAAAACAACAAGAGTGTGGACGCATTTTGGGGAAAGAAAAAAAAAAGGAAAAAGAGATATCAATAACAAAATATTTGATAACCACCCCAATCCCTTATTTCTCTCCATCAAACTCCCCACTAAATCTACTACTTAGATTTTTATTCCATCTCAAACTCTGCTAGACGCACGAGCAAAAATAATGCCCACGCCAAGATTCAAACACAGGACCTCCTTCACACAAACACTCCACTTATCTACCAGACCAGCAGGCCCATTCTGTTAATTATTTGTCAACTTTTACTTAAAAGCCTATTGATGAATGGTAGGGCGCTTATTCATAAAAATACCAAAATTTGCCCATGTCCTGGCTTGAACTTAAACCCTCCCAAACACACCAGAACACATAACCACTAAAACAGACAGATATTTTGTGTTACACATTCACAATACCCAAAATTAAAATTTTGGGGCGTTACAGATAACCCAACTTTTAAAGAAGTTGGTTGGCAATAAAAAGCCACTCATTGTTTTTTTTTTTTGTTTCCCTCCAAGCTTTCTTCATTTTAAAAATTTGTTAGATCTAGATTGGAAATTTTCTCTAAAAAATTTCTATTTTTGCATCTCTTATATTTTCTTGGCATCCAAACACCCTCTACTTCAATTTTTCCAGAAAATCACTCTTTCTTCTCCAATTTCTCACCTAAACTTTGCTTGTTTTTGTTCAATTGGTGCAAAATTGTGGAGGTTTTCTAACTAAAGGTAAATATATTGTTTTCTCATGTATTAAATTTTTATTAGGTGTTTTAATTTAGAATTTACGTAGATCTAAGCAAGAAAATGGAAGATCCATGGTTTTAAAGTTTTAAGTTGCATAAAAATGGAGGAACAAGTATTAAAGAGCTAAGTGTTAAAATAGAAATAGTTTTCAATAGGTGTTAATAGGATTAAGAGGTTTGTAAATTCAATTTAATGAAATCTTTAAATAAATTCATGAATTAAACTAGGATTTAGTATAAGAATTAAATAGAGTAAAATTGTGCCTAAGTAATATGTCAAAAACAAGGGTGAGTGGTGCATTAAAAGCGTCGCGTGTGTGTGTGAGCATATTAGCAATTGTGAGCTGTTGCACTAAATGAGTACATACTTATATTTGTGAGATGATGAACTAAATAGGTAGGTATATATATAATATATATGTGTGTGGGTTTGTTGTATACATAATATATATACGTTTATGGGTCTTATTATATATAATATATATGCGTTTATGATTATATATATGTATTTATAGGTATTTTTATATAGTATATATAAGTATGATAGACTTGAAATGTTACTAAAATTTGACGTGACAAGCGTTACTAAATAGGTATGTATATATATAAAAAAATATATATATATATATTCTTATACGGTTTAGATCTATAATTAGATGATATTTAGGATGTACGAAGTTGAAATCCAAGCTTAGAAATGAGATTTGAGTGGTTAAATACTTATTTCGGCAAAACTAGTTAAGTTTTTGGTATGGAGGTTAAAAGCTTTGATCTATGATTTTAGAATGATTTAATGGTGTTTGTTATTGTTAGTAATGCCTTTGCAATATATTTGATGTGTGTGTGAAGTTTCAAGTCATTTGAGAGCCTCTATAAGCACGACAAAGGCAAATAAAGGCATACTTGAGCATTATAGATGAAGCAAAAGCTTAGGTGAGTGGTATGATAAATTGCATTTAAACACCAGTACATAGGCTAAGGTAACATATGCAAACCCCTGCTTAATTAATATGCGAACCTACTGTGTGTGTTGGTGTGCGAATGTTACCTGTGCACGAACCTTACTTATGTGCGAATAATGCCATGTAATTTTGTGTACTCTGTTATATTGTGAACCATGTTAACTTGGTAAATTATATTATTATGGAAAACTATGTTAATTTGGTGATCTGTATTAACATAGTGAACTGTATTAATTTTCCATATATCGGGACCTTCAACACATTTAGGATTACAACCAATCAGGATGCTCCAAAGAGTTATTAACGGAAAGCTCGCAAGAACCATATAACAGGAAGCTCATGAGAGCCAAATATGGGGATGCTCATGAGAGCTAATAATGAGATGCTCTTTCGAGCTATGGTGTGTCCGCAACACATGTAAGATGACAACCAATTCGAGAATCCCTGTATCCATCGAATTTTATTTATTCAAACGGGGCTTAATATTTATCGAGCATTTTCGAATATGTGATCAATCTCATATATATGGAATTTATATAATTTACATATACAACATTCAATTTAAACATATAAATATACAATTTAGTTACACGAACTTACCTCGATAAGTGTTCTGTACACAAAATCTACTAATCTAATACTTTTTCTTTTCCTCGTTCCAATTTCGTATTTGGTCTATCCGGATCTATACGAATGAATTTAGCTCAATTTAATAAAAAATCACATTCAATTTAGTCCAATACACGTCTTTGGAAAATTACTATTTTGCCCCTATACTTTAAATTAATTACAATTTCATCCCTAGGCTCGGAAAATGAAATTCATGCAATTTAATCCTTATTCCAAGCCTAGCCAAATTTCACATGGCACAATAACAGCCCATGTATTTCATAAAATTTAGATTTTTTTGTGAATATTATATTTTTTCAATTTAGTCCCTAAATCACAATTTTATCAAAATTCACTTTACAAAAGTTGTTTATCTATCAACAAACTTCAAATTTCTACCATAAAACTTCATAATTCATACATACTCATCCATGGAAAAACTCTATTACTTTGATAACTTTGCAAATTAATCTCCGAGATAGCTAGATTAAGCTATTGCGATATCAAAAACATAAAAATTATTAAAACGGGACTTGAATACTCACCTAATTGAGCCAAAATAACTTGCTTGAACTCAAGTCTCCATAGCTAGGGTTTCCATCTTTTTAATTTAGGAAAGATGATAGTATGATGATATTTTCTATTATTTTATTATTTATCATCTTTTTATCTTTTTTCTTTCCAATTTCATCATTTTCTTTATCTAATTTTCCATTGATGACTAATCATACTTATCTAATAACTCCTCTAATTGGTCTATTTTCCATATAAGGACCTCAAATTTTGAATTCCATAGCTATTTGATGCCTTTAGCTACTAGAATTCAACTTTTTCACTTTATGCAATTTGGTTCTTTTATCAAATTAAACATATAATCCATAAGAATTTCTTTACAAAATTTTCATACGACACTTCTATCATAATGTAGACCATGAAATAATATTAAAATAAATTCTCCTTCTGGACTAAGATTTGTGGTTCTGAAACTACTGTTTCGATTTCACTGAAAACAAGTTGTTACAACTCTCCCCCTTAAGAATTTTTGTCCTCGAAAATCTTACTAGTAAAGAGGTTTGGATATTGCTTTCTCATAATTTCTTTCGGTCCCCAGGTAGCTTCTTCTATCCCGTGTCGTTGCCAGAGAACTTTTACTCAAGCTACCTTTTTATTTCTTAGTTCTTTTGTCTCACGTGCCAGAATTCTGATCGGTTCTTTAATGTAAGTCACATCAGGCTGAATCTCAACCTCTGTCGGGGAGATAACATGTGAAGGATCTTAAAAATATCATCGTAACATAGACACGTGAAAGACATTATGAATCCTATCAAGTTCTTGTGGTAGTGTCAATCGGTACGCAACAGGTCTGATTCTTTTAGTGATCTCATATGACCTAATAAATCGTGGACTCAGTTTTCCTTTACGACCAAACCGAAGAACTTTCTTCCAAGGTGAAACTTTCAAGAATACTTTGTCACCAACTTGAAATTCTATTTCTTTTCATTTTAAATTCGCATAGGATTTCTGATGATCAAAAGCTACTTTTAAACTATCTCGGATCACTTTCACTTTTTCTTCAGTTTCACGGACTAGATCAAGTCCATGTATCTTTTTCTCACTGAGTTACTCCAATACAACGGAGTTCTACATTGACGACCATACAGAGCTTCATACGGTGCCATTTTAATACTTGACTGAAAACTATTATTATATGTGAATTCGACTAACGACAAATATTTTTCCCAATTACCTTCGAATTCCAAAATATAGCACCGAAGCATATCTTTAAGAATCTGAATTACACACTCTAACTGACCATCGGTCTAAGGATGAAATGCAATACTGAAATGTAATTGCTTACCCAGAGCTTCTTGTAACTTGTTCCAAAATCGGGATATGAACTGTGGATCTTTGTCTGAAATAATGGAGACTGGCACTCCATGTAGTCTGAAATTTTCTGAAACATATAATTCTACTAATCTATCCAAGGAGAAATCGATACGTACCGGAATGAAATGTGCAGACTTTTTCAAACGATCAACAATTACCTAAATGACATCTTTCTTTTTCGGAGATAGGGGTAATCCTGATACAAAGTCCATAGTAACTCTTTCCCATTTCCATTCCGGTATCATCACTGGATGTAACAGTCCTGAAGGTACCTGACGTTCAACTTTAACTTGCTGACTTATTAAACATCTAGATACAAATTCAGAAATATCATGTTTCATTCCCGGCTACCAGTACATATTTTTCAAATCATTATACATTTTATTACTCCCTAGTTGAACATACATAGTACCACTATGAGCTTCGTGTAAAATTTTCTATACAAGCTCCAATTCTTCAGTATACATACTCTACCTCGAAATAACAAACAATCATCGGGTCCAGTCTAAAATTCTGAATCAAAAGTCGACTCACATTGTACTCGTTTAGCCTGTAACTCATCATCAACTTTCTGGGCTTTGCAAATCTGCCGTAGAAATGTTAGTTTAGCTTTTAACTCAGCAAAAATTGAACCATTATCTGCCAATGACAATTGGGCATTACAACCACATTTTCTTTTCCCGAATGATAACCAATAACCAGATCATAATCCTTTAACAGTTCAAGCCATCTGCTTTGTCTCAAATTGAAATATTTCTGCGACATTAAATACTTTAAACTTTTTTGATCGGTGAATAAATGACATTTTTCACCAAACAGATAGTGTCGCCAAATTTTCAGTGCAAATACAATAGCTGTTAGTTTTAAATCATGTATCGGGTAATTCTTTTCATGTGGTTTAAGCTGTCTAGAAGCATAGGCTATTACTTTACCTTCTTGGATTAAAGCACAGCCTAAACCATTCAATGATGCATCACTGTAAATCACAAATTCCTTACCCGGTTCAGGCTGAATTAAAACTGGTGCTTCAATCAATAGGATTTTCAACCGGTCAAAACTTTGTTGACATTTGTCTGTCCACTCAAATTTTACATCTTTTTTGTAATAGCCGTGTCATCGGTGAAGCTATCATCGAGAACCCTTTCATAAATCTCTGATAGTATAACCAGCTAATCCCAAATAACTTCTGACTTCAGATACATTTTTCGGTGGTTTCTAGTTAATAATAGCTAATATTTTATTTAGGTCAACTCTAATACCTTCAGTAGATACTATATGTCCAATAAAACCTACTTCTTGAAGCCAAAACTCATATTTGCTAAATTTTGCATACAATTGTTTTTCACGTAGAATTTTTAAAACAATTCTCAAATGATCAGCATGTTCATTTTCATCTTGGGAATATGCCAGGATGTCATCAATAAAACAACTACAAATCTATCCAGATATGGTGTAAAAATTTTATTCATTAAATCCATAAATATCGTAAGTGCATTAGCCAAGCCGAACGGCATCACAAGGAATTCATAATGCCTGTACCTGGTTCTAAAGGCTATTTTTGGTACATCCGAATCTTTCACTCATAACTGATAATAACCAGAACGGAGATCAATATTTGAAAATACTGTGGCACCTTTCAGCTAATCAAACAAATCATCAATGCGAGGCAGTGGATACTTATTCTTTATGGTAACTTTTTTGAGTTGTCAGTAATTGATACATAATCTCAATGATCCATCCTTTTTCTTAACAAATAAAACCGGTGCACCTTAGGGTGAAAAACTGGGTCAAGCAAGCCCTCTATCAGTCAACTCCTGTAACTGTGCTTTTAACTTCTTTAATTTAGTAGGAGCCATTTTGTATAATGCTATTAATATCAGTGTTGTCCCTGGGACAAGGTCTATAGCAAATTTAACCTCTCTAACCAACAGTAATCTGGGTAACTCTTCTAGGAACTGATTAGGATACTTACAGACTACTGGCACTAATTTATGAAAAGGGAAAAGCGAAGGCGGAATTGCCAAAGTAGCTAGAGGACAGATGTAAATGGTTGGAGGAAAAATTTAAAGCCATAAAAAGTGTTGATAGTTATCATGGAATCAACGCTAAAGATTTGAGCTTAGTTTCAGACTTAGTACTTCTTTACAAGCTTAAAAAGCCAGACTTTGAAAAATACAGTGGAACCAGTTGCCCCGAGGCTCACATCACTATGTTTTGCAGAAGGATGACTGGTTAGGTTAATAATGATCAACTGCTAATACACTGTTTCTAAGACAGTTTGGTAGGGGCAGCATCCAAATGGTACAATTAATTGAGCTATACCAGGATTGGTTTATGGAGGGATCTAGCTCAAGAATTCATGAAGCAGTATAGTCATGTAATGGATATGACTCCTGATAGAATTACTCTGCAAAACATGGAGACGAAATTGAGTGAGAGTTTTAGGCAATATGCACAGAGATGGAGGGAAGTTGCCATCTAAGTCCAGCCACCGCTCTTAGAAAAAGAAACTACTATGCTTTTTATCAACACACTAAAGGCCCCGTTCATTACGCACATACTGGAAAGTGCCACAAAAAGTTTTTCAGAGATAATCATGAATGGTGAGATGATTGAGAATCCATAAGAAGTGGAAAAGTAGATGTAGAAGAGAGTAACAAAAAGTCAGCCTCAAGGAGAATAGAAAATGAGGTGAACAATGCAAGTACGTATAATAAAGGTTACTCAAAATCAGTTATTGTAAATCAACCAAGAAAAGTGGTTGCTAGTCAACAAGGTTCATCAAGGCAAGAATCTGGCACAAAGTAAAATATCGAGAAGCTCCAATTTTCACAAATCTCAATGTCGTACATGGAGCTGTATCTGAGTTTATTTGAAGCACACGTTGTTTCCCCTTTCTACTTAGAACCTCTACAACCCCCGTACCCCAAATGGTATGACGTAAACCTCCAATGCGAATACCATGCAGGAATCACGGGGCACTCGATAGAAAACTGCACTGCGTTCAAAAAATTAGTTGAAAGATTCATCAGTATGGGTATTGTCAAATTCGATAATTCACCCAATGTAGAAAATTCGCTACTCAATCATGCTGATAATGGGGTAAACATGATGAGTGAAAATATGGGTAGAGGAATTAAGGTAGATATTGTAGAAGTAAAAACTGCTTTGAGATGGGTTTGGAAGGAGATGGCAAGAAGAGGGTTAATCATTTCAGATTAAGAAGGGAGCTATAAAAGGATGAAAAATTACTGTGAATTCTATCACGAGGAAGGGCATGAAATCTAAGAATGTGTAGAATTCAGGGCCTTGGTTCAAGGCATGATAGACAATAAAAAAATAGAGTTCTGTGAAGAAGTTAAAAAGGAGGGAAACGTTCACATCAATGCCATACATGAAGCTACAACTGAAAAATGACCTTGTTAGATATCTGCCATTATAAACTTGAGAGTGTTCTAAATAATTAGACTGCAGAAGAAATTCATGTAGTATTTAGAGCCTACTTATAGTAATATTCAGAACACACTTGTTGCTTTCAGCCTAGAGCCAATAAGAACTCCTTTGTGGAATAGGCTCATATCTGAACGTCATTATTTTAATGAAATGCATCTTTGCGATCATTTTTGAGCAAATATTCTTTCATTCTTTACGAATAATTATTTTTGATTCTTTCATTCTTTTGGATTTTCTTCCAAATTAATCTTTCATTCATAACCATATTGTACAAATAATTATTCTTAAATTCATACATTTTTTGTATATTCTTTTGTACCTACAGTAGGTCCCTGGATACCAACGACATGAGTGACACTACTATAAACTCAGAATCTCCTTTTGAGTGAGACATGTGTTTAGAGTGATCTCATGACTTTGAAGATGACATAGATTGTAGCCTATCTCCAGACTTGTTGAGGATGGTAGAATAGGAAGAGAAACAAATTTTACCTCATGAGATTGTGACCTTAAGAGAACATGCATAACCAAAGAAATGAAGCAAGACATTGTGGAGTTACTTCAAGAGTTCAAAGATGTCTTCGCATGGTCATACCAAGATATGCCCAGGTTAAGCACTGACATTGTAATATGACAATGCATTAAATTTGAACAACATCACAATATCAGAAATTTACAGTATGTTCAAGATTAACATCATGAATGATACAATGGAAAAACCTCTACCGGGGCAACTCCTTTCTCTTTGGCTTATCATAGTTTTGCCCGTTGAAGTCGAGTTTCCATCTCTCCGAGTTTTTATCCCGATTGAAAAGGAAGGTCCAAAGATTTTCGTCATAGTTAAAATTCACCCCAGAAGGCTCTATGAGAGAAACTTGATACCAAAGAAGATCATTTGTATTCAAAATAAAAGTAAAGGAGAAGGATCTTGTGTGAAAGACTTTATCTGGAAAAGTATCGATTCTGATCGAAAGGGATAACAAGAACTTGCCTAATCCTATGAGTTCAGGTCCAATCAACAAATATTTCAAAAAAAAAAATCAAAATCAAAATAAAAAAATATTTCAAAAAATGAAGATGATGAAAAAATGAAAGAAAAATAGAATAAAAAGAATAGGAAAAGAAAAAGGAGAGGCCAAAGTGAAAACCCCCAAATGGCGCCTTGAGACCAAAAGGAATTTGATTTGAAAACCCGAAAAGAACGGCTCAAATTTTGGATCAAAATAGGGTTGAAGTGATCAGAGTAGTTTAAATTTTGATCAGATTGAGGCATGTGGTGATCTTGTTATACCTGAATCAACAGGAAAGGGTAGGCGACATCTTGGGACAGCGACAAAGTACTGTAGATCTCCTAAACACATGTCAAACTCAGAATGGTCTTCAGAAAGTTGTACAGAGAAGTTCAAGCTGCGATATCTGAGGCATTTAGTCTTCATACTATTTATATTGAATTTTTAATTCTTGGAATAATTCATTCTTTTTCCAGATACGTGTTCCCAATCAATTCCTCTTTTATTCTTGCTATCCTTGGTAATTTATTTCGAGCTATGCTCCCAAATCAATTATATTTTATCTAGTTTTATGATCTTTTTGCAAGCATGTTGCATTAGAATAATGATCAATAGACTAATAATACTTTCACAAGGAAAGTTTTGAATATTACTCTAGAAGTTTCTAAATAATACAAAAACCTAAAACAGGACTATTCTTTAGAACGCACCAAGTTTAAAGGTTGAAATATCTAAGAAGGAAAAGTCTAAGACTATCATTTTAGATTTTGTTGTCAAAACATTGATTGAACAAAATGACAAGATGTTGTGTTGGTGACAAAGCTTCAATGAACAAACAAGCAATGATCACTGAGTGATAAAAAGAGGTTTTCTCGAAAAAAAATTTTACAATTGTGCATAAACATTTGGTAAGACCCCTTGGGAATTGTGTAAGGCCAAAGAGATTCACATCCTATATCCTTGAATTGCAGTAAGAGAAGATTGAGAAAGAGCCAGATCTTATACTTAGTAGGAGGAAGATGATTCAAATTTTATGTCCCAAAGGTACAGTGGATTGAACCTTGAATATTATAGTGTTACCAGTTGAACAAGATAACATTCTGACGTGTCAGTAATGGAGCCTTAATGAACAACGAGCAATAGCAACTCAAACATTAAGATATCATTTTTATGACATTTTGCATTCATGCATACACATCTGGTTAGGAAATTTTGATTCATTCTGATCATAACATTCTAATCACTAGACATAAATAGGCCCATGAAATGGATTCTACAGGTTATGTTCCCCAGAATAGATCGGTGAAACCACAAACCCTATACCACTAAAGTTGTAGTGGAATAGATTAAAGAAGATTGTAGATCTTGTCTTCCTGTACTGGCAATAAAGCAGATCGAAAACACCAGCCTTATCTCCCTGAGCTGTAGTGGAGTAGGTTGAAGATTGTAGATCTTGTGTTCTTGTAATGGCAGTGAAGTAGATCGAAAGCACCAGCCTTATCTTCCTGAGCAGCAATGGAGTAGGTTGGAGATTACAGATCTTGTCTTCCTGTACTGGCAGTGAAGCAGATTGAAAACACCAGCATTATCTTCCTGAGCAGCAGTGGAGTAGGTTAAAGATTGTAGATCTTGTCTTCCTGTATTGGCAGTGAAGCATATCGAAATAACAAACCTTATCTCCTTGAGCAGTAGTGGAGTAGGTTAAAGATTGTAGATCTTGTCTTCTTGTACTGACAGTGAAGCAGATTGAAAACACCATCCTTATCTTCCTGAGCAACAGTTGAGTAGGTTAAAGACTGCAGATCTTGTCTTCCTGTATTGGCAGTGAAGCAGATCGAAGTAACAAGCCTTATCTCCTTGAGCAGCAGTGGAGTAGGTTGAAGATATCAGATCTTGTCTTTCTGTATTGGCAGCGAAGTAGATCGAAAACACCAGCCTCGCCTCTCTGAGTTTGCAGCGGAGTAGATTGGAAACAGCAGATCTTGTTTTCCTGTGCTGGCAATGAAGTAGATCGAAATAACAAACCTTATCTCCCTAAAGTTACAGTGGAGTAGGTTGAAGATTGTAAATCCTGTCTCCCTAAGTAGTAGTGGAGCAGATCAAAGACGGTGAATCTTATCTTTCCAAGGTAGTAAGGAAGTAGATTTAAGCCACCAGCCTTATCTCCCTGAAGTCGCAGCGAAGTAGACTGAAGGCAACAAATCTTATTTCTCTAGCGTTGCAATGGAACAGATTAAAGCTAAATGTAGCAAATCTTGTTCCCTTGGCGTTGCACTGGAATAGATTAAAGCTGAAGTAGAGCGGATTAAAGCTGAAGGCAGCGAATCCTATCTCCTTGGCATTACAGTGGAACAGATTAAAGCTAAAGGTAGCGAATCTTGTTTCCCTGGCATTACAGCGGAGTAGATTAAAGCTGAAGGCAGCGAATCTTATCTCCCTATCATTAAAGCTGAAGACAGCGGATCTTATTTCTCTGGCGTTGCAGTGGAACAGATTAAAGCTAAAGGTAGTGAATCTTGTTTCCCTGGCGTTGCAGTAGAATAGATTAAAGCTGAAGTGGAGTGGATTAAAGCTAAATGCAACGAATCCTATCTCCTTGGCGTTACAATATAACAGATTAAAGCTAAAGGTAGTGAATTTTGTTTCTCTGGCGTTGCAGCAGAGCAGATCAAGATTGAAGATAACAAACCTTATCTCCCTAGAG
Source organism: Gossypium schwendimanii (assembly GCA_013677275.1). NCBI lineage: Eukaryota > Viridiplantae > Streptophyta > Magnoliopsida > Malvales > Malvaceae > Gossypium > Gossypium schwendimanii. The sequence goes on along the minus strand of JABFAF010277210.1, from coordinate 2,081 downwards.
TTGTAGTGGAGTAGGTTAAAGATACCAATCTTATCTCCCTAAAGTTGCAGTAGAGCAGATTGAAGCTATTAATCCTATCTCCCTGAAATTACAGTGGAGCAGATTAAGGCGATGAATCCTATACCTCTGAAGTTGCAGTAGGTCGGATTAAATCTACCATAGCAAGTCTTATCTCCTTGAAGCTGCAGTGGAGCAGACTGAAGATAACAAACCTTATCTCCCTGAAGTTACAGTGGAGCAGGTTGAAGATACCAATCTTATCTCCCTGAAGTTGCAATGGAGCAGATTGAAGCTATTAATCCTATCTCCCTGAAGTTATAGCGGATAGGATTAAAACGATGAATCCTATACCTCTGAAGTTGTAGTAGGTCGGATTAAATCTACCATAATATGTGTTATTTCCCTAAAGTTGCAGCAGAGCAGATCAAGACTGAAGATAGCAGACCTTATCTCCCTGAAGTTGCAGTGGAGCAGGTTGAAGTTACGAGTCTTGTCTCCTTGAAGTTGCAGTGGAGTAGACTGAAAATAGAAAATCTTATTCTCCTGAAGTTACAGTGGAATAGATTAAAGCTATAAATTCCAGATCTTATCTCTCTAAAGTTGCAGTATAGCAGATCATGCTAAACCTCATCTCCCTGAAGTTGCAATGGAGCAAATTAAAACCATAAATCTCGTCTCCTTGAAGTTGCGGCAGAATAAACTGAAGCTATAAGTCGTATGTGAAGTTACAGTAGAGTGGATTGAAGCAACAAGACACAGTGGACTAGAATGAAGCTACTTGAAAAAGAGAAGCACCAGAACAAGTCAAGAATCAACGAGACCGGGCAAAATTGGTCTTTCTTAGTCTTTGCTCTGTTCTAGTTACACGAAAACGAGTAAAGAGGGACAACTGTAATCAGCCCAATTTGCCCAGGTCCGTACCAGAAATAAAAACAGTCCATTTATCCCAATTACAATGATAACCTAAAACCCGTATGGCCCAAAAGGCCCAATAACCTAACCCTAGCCCAGAAACCCAAACCTAACACTAGCCCAACTCACCAACCCCAACAGTTAGACTAGGGTTTCAGAAAGGCTAAAACCCTAACACCGTATCTTTTGACCCCTGGTCTCTTGGTCGTCACCTTCTACTACCGCCGCTCATCACTTCCCATCTGCACCTGCCCTCTGCCTCTGCAGCCCACCACAGTCACCTGCAAACACACAACAAAAGGCAACAAGATAGTAGCAAGCAGGGATTTTTCTTTTCTTTTTCTTTTCTTTCGGGTATAAAGCCAAAAAGATTGAAAAGTAAAAGGGGACCTCCTAGCGCGGGGTCGGCCTTTGGCAGCGGTGACTACACGGCGAATCGCCGTTGAGGCTTTAATGCCAGAATTTAGAGGCCGAAGAAAAAATGGGTGCTCTCTTTTTTTGAGGCTGTTAAAATGAAATTAGGGTTTTTTTAGGTTTTTAAAGACTTTCCAAACGGCTCCGTTTTGGGGTTTAGGTTCAGAGACTAAAACGACGTCGTTTTGGTCTCTGACCCCGACTCGACCCGCTCTGGAAAAGAGATCCGCGTGTTTTGTAGCGAAAGGGTTATTTTTGATTTTAGCCCTTCCGCTTTTTAATGTTTTTATAATCAAGTACTTTTGGTTGTTTTTAAATTTTACCCCGTAATTTTTCTGAGATTTTAGTTTGGTCCTCGCTAGAACAACGCCGTTTTAGAGGAAAAGGAAAACTACCCTTTCAGTCCCTCCATGTTATTCGCACAGTCAAAATAGTCCTCCCCTTTTATTTATTTTCAGATTTGCCCCGAACTTTTGTTTTTAGTTCAATTTAGCCCCCTTTTTTTTACATCTTCATTAAATTGATTAATTTAATATTATCATTTTTATTATTTTATTTATTTATTAACACCACATCATTATTGTTATTGTTAATATTAGTTATTTATATTGATGTTACTATTAGTATCAGTATTATTAATACTATCACTATATATTTTTATTATCATAAATATTGTTACTAAGACTATTATTATTACTATTATTTTTATCATTATTTTTATTATTAATAGTATTATTATTTATATTATTACCATT
>JABFAF010277208.1:0-12338 GCA_013677275.1 Gossypium schwendimanii | reverse complement strand
ATTTATTATTTATTTTATATTTATTTATTAGGTGTTTATGAGCATAGATTGAATCATTGATCTATTACCTTGAAATTGAGCAGACATTTAGACAGAGAAGACGCGAGAAATTTTATCAAAGACAAGCTAATATGGACCTTGGAAATCAAAATGATGGACAAGGTAATAGAGTCAATCATGTGCACAACCCATGCTTATTACTAATAGTAGGGATCGTACCATAAGACAATACGTAGTGCCACTCCTCAATAAGTTAAATCCAGGAATCAGGCACCCCAATTCGAATTGAAACCAGTGATGTTTCAAATGCTCCAAACGGTGGGCTAGCTCAGTGGTATGCCCACAGAAGATCCACATCTTCACCTTCGATTATTCATGGAATTGAGTGATTCGTTTAAGACAGTTGGTGTGACATAAGATGCATTAAGGTTGAAGTTGTTCCCATTCTCATTGCGAGATCGAGTACGAGCATGACTGAATTCATTGCCACCAAGTTCAATATTTACTTGGCAAGAATTAGTAGAAAGGTTTTTGGTGAAGTATTTTCCACCGAGCAAGAATGCAAAGTTACGAAATGAGATAACCACTTTCCAACAATTAGATGATGAGTCTTTATATGAAGCATGATAAAGATTCAAAAAATTGTTTCGTAAGTGTCCTCATCATGGGATTCCTCATTGTATCCAACTGGAGAGATTTTATAACGGTCTCAACACACATACAAGATTAATGGTAGATGTTTCTACGAATGGTCCAATTTTGTCTAAGTCTTATAATGAGGCTTACGAGATCATTGAAAGGTTTGCTAGCAACAATTACCAATGACTGACAAATCGAGCAGTTTTTGAAAGACGAGTAGATAGAGTGCATGAAGTGGACGCCCTGACTTCACTCTCTACTTAGGTATCTTTTATTTCCTCAATGTTGAAACAATTTACCACTAGTAGTTTACATAATTTTGCAGCTCAATCACCAAGTCAGTATGATGTTGTTTCCTGTGTGTATTGTGGGCATGGTCATTCTTTCGAGAATTACCCTTCAAACCCCGAATCAGTTTGTTATGTAAGGAATTAGTATCAAAATAAAAGTAGACATGGAATAGAATCCAACTTCTACAATCCATCATGACGGAATCATTCGAACAATCATATGTAGCATAGACCCAATCAATCCCAAAGGTTTAGTCAACAAGCTCCAAACCACCTCAAGTTGAGTCATCAAACAATTTGGAGAACTTGTTGAAGGCGTACATGGAAAAAGATGACACCTTGATTCAAAGTCAAACAGCAACATTAAAAAATCTAGAGAACCAGATGAGTCAGTTAGCTACTGAACGTCGTAGTAGACCACAAGAAGCCTTGCCGAGCAATACAGAAAATCTAATGAGTTTGGGTAAGGAACATTGCAAGATAGTTGCATTACGAAGTGATAAGATTTTGGAACCCAAGGAGGTTGTGGTTGAAGATGAGCCTACTGAAAAGGAGGAAAACCAACCAACAGTTGAAAATCAAATGCTACGAAATCTGATGAGGTAAACCCTAAACTAGTAAATTCTGAGAAGCTAACACTTCTTTCACAGATTTATCTCCTTAGAAAAGTTGTTCGTATCAACCTAGAGTTCCATATCCTCAAAGAGTTCAGTAGATTAAGCAGAAACAAGAGGTGCAATTCAAGAAGTTCTTGGATGTTCTAAAGCAACTGCACATCAACATTCTATTGGTAGAGGCTTTAGAATAGATGCCCAATTACATAAAGTTTATGAAGGATATTTTGTCTAAAAAGAAACGACTTAGTGAGTATAAGACTATTGCTTTGACGAAGGAGTGCAGTGCATTCCTATAGAACAAGCTACCTCCAAAATTGAAGGACTCTGAAAGCTTTACGATACCCTATAACATCGGAGAATCTTACTGCAGTAAAGCTTTGTGCGACCCTAGAGCAAGCATCAACTTTATGCCTAAATTTATTTTCAAACTGTTGAGAATAGATGAAGACCTACTACTGTGACACTTCAACTAGCGGATCGTTCGTTAACATATCCCGAGGGAAAGATTAAGGATGTTTTTGTAAGAGTTGATAAGATTATTTTTCTTGGTAGCTTTATTGTGTTAGACTTTGAAGCAGATAAGGAAGTTTTGATCATTCTAGGGAGACCTTTCCTAGCCACGGGAAGAACATTGATAGATGTACAAAAAGGAGAACTCATAATGAGAGTTCAAGATGACCAGGTAACATTTAACTTTTTTGAAGGCCATGAAATTTCCCGATCCAACAGAGGAATGTTCAATAATTGAGGAATTAGAAACCTTAGTTTCTATGGAATGGGAGAGCAATTCTAAAAAAGATTCGTTAGAGAACACTTTAGGGTCTAAACCTTTGGCAGATGAAAAAGGTAATGAGAACATGGCTTTGATGGAAGCCAATCTAAGGAGTTATATTCAACCACTGCGGTTCGAACCGCTAGAGTTGGAAGTTCAGGAATTTACACAACCCAAGTTGTCAATCGAGGAACAGCCTAAGCTTAAACTAAAGGTACCTCCGTCCCACTTAAAATATGTTTATTTAGGTAACAATTCTACTTTTTCTATGATTTTTTCAACAGAACTGACAGAACACCAAGAGGAGCAACTGATTGCTGTTTTAAAGAAAATTAAAAAGGTAATTGGGTGGACCAAAGCTGACATATGAGGTATAAGCCCTTCCTTTTGTATGCATAAGATTTCTTCAGAGGAAGACGAGAAAAGTAGAATCGATGGGAATATGATACTTAATCATATCATGAAAGAGGTAGTACTGAAAGAGGTAATCAAATGGTTAGATGCGAAAATTATCCACCCCATCTTAGATAGTTCTTGGGTAAGTCCAGAACAATCTGTACCAAAGAAAGGTGGGATCACGATTGTCGAGAATGAACGTAATGAGCTAATCCCGTTGAGAATTGTCACGGGTTGGAGAATTTGTATTGACTAAAGAAAATTGATCAAAGCTACTTGTAATGATCATTTTCAGTTACCTTTTATAGATCAGATGTTAGATCAACTGGTAGGTAACAAATTTTAATACCTTTTAGATAGATATTTGGGATATAACTAGATAATTGTAGCCTCGAAAGTCCAACATAAAACTACTTTTACTTACCTATACGATACATTTTCTTTTAGGCGAATGGCATTCGGCTTATGTAATGATCCTGCCACATTTTAGTGATGTATGATGGCAATTTTCACTGATATGGTCAGAAATTTTGTTGAGGTTTTTATGGATGATTTTCCTATTTTTGGTAACACTTATGATGTTTGTTTGAGTACTTTGGCTAAGATATTTAAAAGACGTGAGAAGACAAATTTTGTCCTTAATTGGGAGAAATGCCACTTTATGGTTAATGAGGGAATTGTCTTAAGACATAAGATTTCCAAAAATGGGATTGAAGTTGATAAGCAAAGGTGGATGTAATTGAAAGATTACCACCTCCAGTTAGTGTGAAAGGAGTTAGAAGTTTCTCAGGCCATGTTGGTTTTTATCGTAGGTTTATAAAAGATTTTCAAATTTCTAAACCTTTATGTATGCTTTTAGAAAAAGATATTGTTTTTTTGTTTTAAGAAAGCATGTTTAGAAGCTTTTAAAAAATTAAAAAGCCTATTAATCTCAGCCCCAATAATTGTTACACCTGATTGGAACTCACCTTTTGAGTTGTTGTATGACACAAGCGATTTCACTGTTAGAGCTGTGATGGGTTAAAAAAGGATCAAAGTCTTTCATCCTATCTACTATGCAAGCAGAACTTTGACGGGAGACTAGATCAATTATAAACTAACTGGGAAATAACTCTTTGCTATAGTTTTTGCTTTTAACAAGTGTCGTTCATATCTTATAGGTACCAAAGTTACAGTGTTCACCGATCATGCTACCATTAAGTACTTACTCACGAAGAAAGATGTTAAACCAAGGCTAATTCAATGTATACTTTTGCTCCAAGAATTTGACTTTGAGATCCAAGGCAGAAAAAGTGTTGAAAATCAAGTAGCCGATCACCTATCAAGGTTGGAACAAAATGAGGTAACTTCTTCACTTGTTCCAATTAATGAGAATTTTCCTGAAGAGCATATCTTCGGGTAAGTTAATTCTATGAAACACATTCATTTGCTAATTTTTCCAATTATTTATCATGTGGAATAATTACTCGAGAAATAATGTACCAACAAAGGAAGAAATTCCTTCATGATAGTCAGTATTATTTTTGAGAGGATACGTTTTTGTTTAAACAATGTGTGGATAACATAATCAATAAACGAGTAGCAAGAAGTGAGATTGACGAGATTTTGTACCATTACCATTCATTTCCGATTGGGGGACACTTTGGTGGTTCCCACACTGCAGCAAAGATTTTACAAGCAGGATTCTTTTGGTCTACAGTGTTTAAGGATGCATATGCATCTGTGAAATGCGATAGATGCCAAAGAACCGAAAACATATCAAGGAGGAACGAGATGCTCTTGACAAATATTTTGGAGGTAGAACTATTCTACGTATGGGGCATTGATTTTCTAGGCCCGTTTCCTTTTTCTTATGGGAACAAGTATATTTTGGTAGTTGTGGACTATGTATCCAACTGGGTTGAAGATGAGGCGTACCCAAAAAATGATGCTAAGGTAGTCATGTGATTCCCACATAAGCATGTATTTACACAATATAGGACTCTTAAAGCTATAATTAGCAATGAAGGATCTCACTTTGTAAATAGGTGGCTTAAGTGGTTGCTTGACAAGTACGATGTAAAGCATATGATTGCTACTGCCTATCACCCACAGTCAAATGGGCAAGTTGAAAGGGTGAATTGTGCAGGCAAAAGTATTCTTGAGAGGGTGGTGCGCCCTAACAGAAAAGATTGGTCTCGAAGGCTCGATGATGCTCTATGGGCCTATTGAACTACTTTTAAGATATTGTTAGAAATGACTCCCTATCGGTTAGTTTTTGGAAAGACATGTCATTCGCCGCTTGAATTGGAAAATAAAGCTCATTAGGCCTTGAAACAATTTAATTTGGATATTAAGCAAGCCAATGAGAGAAGGATGTTACAACTTGATTAGTTGGAAGAGTTGATGTTATTTTCATACGAGAATGCCAAGATGTGTAAAGAAAAATATAAAAGATGGCAAGATAGTCATATACAACCTCGTGAATTCAAAGAAGGTCAGAAAGTGTTGTTGTTTAATTTGAGGCTAAGGTTATTTCTTGGAAAACTAAGGTCCCGATGGAAAGAACCTCATATTATCTACAAAGTTTATCCATATGGATCTGAAGAATTATACGACAACCATGGAGCTACGTTTAAAGTTAAAGGTTAACGTCTCAAGCACTATTGGGATGGTGAAGTTGTGCGAATTAAAACCTTATTCAAGTTAATAGACCCTTAATTTTTATGATCTTACTTTTTAATAAATAATTAGAAATTAATCTTCTTAAATTAGTACATTTAATTAATTATCTCTAAGGAGATTGGAACTTAAGCGGGACCGTTGTGACCCCTCCAACCTTTCCTAGAAATTAATTTAATGTAATCTTTTAAGAATAAATTTTCTAATTAATTTTGAAATTTTTCTTTTTGTTTTTAATTTTAGTTTTAATTGTTTATGTTTAATAAGGGGGTCAAATTGACCCAAATACTAATCAGTTTATTTTATTTTAAGCAGTCTAATTTGTAAATACAGTTTGAGCTCAAGGCCTGAAACAACAAATAGGAGAAATTTTCCCCATTAGTGTCGTCCGTAAGGGTTCCCCAAAACACTAATACTGCCACCACTTTTTCCTCCATCTATACTTGTCGCCCAAGTCATTTCAGTAGCTAAAATTCTGCTACAAGATTGCCCTAATTTACCACTATATAGACCCATCTCTACCACCATATTTTTCACAACCCTTCAAGCAATTAGCTTAAACCCTAGCCACTCATTCTTTTTCCTCTTAGCTGTCGGCCTAAAATGCAAAAAATCTCCCCAAATTTCTTCCTTTGCGGCAAAACCCTAGCTTACTACCGCTGCAAGCCTTTTACTGGAGTAACCATATCTCCATCATATTCCTATCGCTGCCGCACCCTATCATCATCGTAAGCCATGCGCTACCGTAAATTCATTACTGTCGCAAGCCTATCGTCGCCACAAACTCTTTGTCCCATCCATTGCCAACTTCTTTTTCCCTTATTTTGCAGAAATTTTGCCTATTTTAGGGGAAAAATCTCCATGTCTCGCAAAAGAACTAGATCTTCCAAGACCTCTACCCAAAATCCCATTGTGATTCAAGACAAGTAAGTGAAAGAAAGGTTTGATTCTATCTTCAAAAATCCACTTATGATGTAGGAAAAAAGGTTTCAACTTGGAAAGCAATGATAAGATGGTTGCGCCTTTGCCAATTCGAAAGATGATTAATGCCCTCAGTTGGAATTATTTTTGTGATGCACGATCATTACCCAAAGAGGAGTTAATTCAAGATTTCTATGTCAATTTGACTAACCTAGATGCTACTAAAGTTCTTATTTGCAAGAAGAAGGTACCTCTAACTTCTAAATCCATTAATGATTTGTTTAACCTACCTGATGTTGAAGAATATGAATATTTTTCCAAATGACAAGCATAAATTGGGATTTTCTTCAACAAATGCTTAGTGTTGTGACAAATCTGGGATCCCAATGGATTATAAGAAAGTATGGTAGTCATTCTTGTTGAAGGAAATATCTAAAACCTTTAGCTAAGCTATGTTTTACTTTGTTCGATATAGTTTCATGCCGATCTCACACATTTCTACCATCTCAATGGAGTGAATACTTATGTTCTATGAAATTATGATAGAAAGGTCTATCAATGTTGGGAATATTATTCTCAAGGAAATCCATGATTTTGCTAGAAAGAAGACTTGAAGTGCTTACTTTCCATCATTGATAACTTCAATTTGCTTAAGGGCCTAAGTTAAAACAAAAGCAAACCTGAAGGGCCCATATGTTTAAAGTTGCATCACAACCCATGATCTTGAAAGGTCAGTGGAGAATGTCCATGAACTAAACCCAACCAAACTGAGTAAACCAACAGAACCAGAAATTGATGAGTCATCGAACAAATTCGAAGTGAAAGCTAACTCGGTTATTGAGACAGAAGAAGCACAATCTAAGGAAGATTCGATAAGGGAACCAGAAGTCTCTGAACCAAATAGGAGTCGAATACTGATGAGCCAGTTGAACTAACTGTTGATCCTGAGTTGACTATTCCTATGTCCACTTCTTCAAATACTATGAAGAAATCAGAATTGTCAATTATGATGGATATGATGAAATTTATGCATAACCAACAACAAGCTTATTGGAAATATGAAAAAGTTAGAGAAGATTCTGTAAGAAATACTTCTAAAAATATCTCTAACAGTTTTTTTTTTTGAGTTCTAAGATTATATCTTCGAGTCATGGAATGAAGATGAGAATGCAAGCTAGGGTGAAACATCATAGGAGGAAGATGAGGAGGATAAATCAAATAAATAAAAGGGGGGAATTTCCTATCTTTAGTTTTTATTTCTTTTTAGGCTTTTATTTTTATTTCCTAGTTAGAATTTTTGCTTTCGCATAATAACATAGCAAGCATGAATAAATACGCTCAATGCCTCTTCAATATGAAAAACAAAGTGATGTGGTAATGGGCATGAACATGTCTACGATTGAATTATTGAGAATAAGCAGTCTTTATGACTCACCTCTTTTTTCTTACAACCCTATATGGTGTTCAGTTTTCATTCATTACTTTATTTTCGCAATGAGAACATTACTTCTTTTTCAAGGGGGGTAAGGCATTTCGCATGAATTTTTAAAGTATGTTTCAATCTTTTTACTTAAGTATTCTGAAATAAATGAATGTTCAGATAGAAATTTTGTTCATAAGTATGTTCAAATGCCAGCATATTTCTGATTTTATTTAAGTTATTCTTATGCTATCTTGAGTGATGTAATGCTTGTATGTTCTTTAGACTTACGTAGTATTTGTCATAAAATTTTGATTTCTTTAGAAATAGATATGCATGAAGGTTTAAGTCTTTAGAACTTACTTAGTAACTTTCTTGAGGCGAAATCCTAGGAGGTATAAGAATCTAATATGATATAGACAAACTTTCTTTGGATCGTTTGAGCCTTTCAAGTTGACCTTATTAATTTAACCCTTGAAACTTAATTTTTTAGCTTAATGGCCTATTTATTACAAATTACCTGCATCATAAGTTGGACTATCATCTTTTTTATTTTATCTTATTGTTTTACACATATCTTAACTAAATTTGTCTTGGTGATCAAAGTTTGAGGAAAAATACAAAAGATGTACATGCTCTTCACATGTTTGTTTAAAACCCATGATGAAAGAACAAAGGTAAGCTTATTCAAAAGAATAAACAAGAAAGTTTGCTAAAAAATCTAAAAAGTAAAGGTTGAGCATGAGTTCAAAATAACTTTGGGGGTGTTCCAAAAACCCATTTATGAAAAGTTGTGATGCAAAAAGATCCAACATAAAGTTAGGGTTAAGATGATTGAACCTAAAAATTCACTTTTTTTTATCCCTACCTTTAGCCTAGCCCCATTACAACCTAATAAAAGACCTATTGATTTGATGATTATATCGACTACATTAGTGGAGAGGAATTGCTAAGCTCAACATATGAATACCACTAATTAAACCTTGTGATTGCTATGTTTAGTTGATAAGGAAAGCATATTGATTGGTAAATATTATATATGATTTGGAAATACATGCACACTATGACTCATGTTGACATTATGATGTACTTAGTATAAAGTTTGGAAATAAAATTTGCATTCGAGCTACGTATCAATAAAAAATATTTTTGAGCATGATTTTCTTTATGCTTAATTATGTAGGAAGATTAAAGTTGCTTTATCATTTTGCAAAATTGCCTTAGCAAAAGTTGTGTTGTGCATGAACATTACTTGGGACGAGCAATGGTTTAAATTTGGAGGTGTGTAAATTTGAAATTATATAGGGTTTTTCTATATATTTTTACCACCTTTCGACTTAATAAATATGTTAATCTTAAGTAATTGTTATTAAAATAAGTGAATTTTACTTAATTATTAATATTGGACATGAATTTATAAAGTATGTGAAATTATGCTTTATTACATGATTTTTATGAATAATTTATATTATTTTCTTGTTAAATATTAATATGTGAATTTTCACTATGCAAGAAGACCATGGAAGATGTGATTAACATAAATGATGTATGGGCATGCACACATACATTTCATTTGGATGGCAAGACCATGCAAAACAAGGTCATAAAGGTGTTAATTTGACCTAGTAAAAGATGTACTAAAAGATGGACATGTCTAATCAATTATTAGACTGGGAAACTGTCCAACAAGGAGGAGTCAAGCCCAATTTTTGGCACAAGCAAATGGCTGCCCAAAAATAAGCTTTAGGATATTTTCTTGAAGGTCCCTATAGTTGGAAAGACATCAAAAATCAGCACACAAGTTTGCCCTTTAAAACCATCCACCTTATGGCTATTAATAAGATTGTTTTGAATTCAAAAACAAGCAATCAAGTCATCCCCTTTTCCATAATTTGTGGCCAACCATGTGTGAGAGAAAAGAGTGGGATTTTGAATTCTAGTTTTAGCAAACTCTACCCTTGCCTTCACCTATAAATACCACATACCTTTCCACTTTTCAAATCATCCCTTAATCTATTCATTCATTAAGCATTTTCTCATTTCCTCTCTTGCTCTCTTCTCCCCTTGCATAGTCATTCCATCTCCCTTCCATTCTTTAACCAAAAAAGGCTTTGTCAAGACCTTCCTTTGGCCATCCACGTTAGGAAACCCTTAGCAAAAGGAGCATCAAGCAGAACAGAGGAACACATCAGTCAGAAAAGACCTGAAAGGCTGCTGAACTGAATTAGAGTTTACTCTTTCCTCTTGTTATTCAATTTACTTGTGTTTTCTATGTGTTTATTATTTTTTACATCAACAATGATATTTTAAATCCTATTTTCTAGGATGATTACGTTAATTCAATAAGATTTATTTGATTCATGTTTAACATGTTTTTGCCTCAGTCGATCATGTTTTTAATTAAAACCAAGATGTATTTCATTCATACGATGACTAGTAGACATATAATTAAAAAGTGCAATGCTCAATTTAGATCATTAAACCCGACTAAATTAGAGGTTAATAATATCTTCAATTAGCTCTATTATCTTGCACAGTTTTTAGGTTTATGTGATTAATTTGTTACAAACGTAAATGTCTCTGTGACCTCGCATAAATACTAAGAAATCCTTAGTTTAATATGATCAGTGAAATGCATATTTCACTAAGTAAAAGATCCGAGATGACTTAATTTGGTTTCCAAACTAATGAAAGATCGAGTTGCCATAGAATGTTTTTCGAACATTGTTAAGCATGATGAAAATGAATTGAGTTTATTAAAATAATTATCCTAGCCTATTTTATGTTGATTGTTTTAGTTGCTAAATTCATTTATTCATACATTTACATAATTTGCATTTAGATTAGAAATGTATTCGGGATCAATCTTTGCATCTAGTTAATTTCACTTAGTTTAAACATCACCATTCAAATTATTGAGTTTTTATATCAAATTGTGAATTTATAATTTTACAAATAATCAATTAACATACACAGTCCTTGTGAAGACAATAACTCATTTTACTTACTTATTACTTGAACAACTGTGTACACTTGCACAAACCACGTTACAGCGGTGTTGAGGCCGTCGGGATCGGTTCTTGCGTGGGCACTGATGATTGGCCCGTCTCACCACCCATTGGATTTAAAGGGGCCTGTCGTTGCCTACTTGTATGGGGACGCCGACGCCTCTCCTCTTAGGCCAACAAATATGGCTTGCCATGGATCCCAAACCATGGCATGTAATTTGGATCACATACTAACTTCAGAACAAAAATTACGTTGTGAGTAGGTAAAAAATCATATCGATTATTCCACATCTCGATGTATTGCGAGTGGAATACTGGACAATTCGTATTTGGTCACCTTAAGCCGATACGATGCAGATTATCAAGCTCTTGAGGTGCCATGGGAATCGATTGTCAAAATCCAAACTGTCGTAACACTCTATCCGTCTCATGCATCTCAATAGTAGCGTATACTACCAATGGGACCTTAACGTGTCAGGCGTTGGGATTTACAAGAAATTCATCAAGAATTACTACCCGAATTATCGGGTCCTCGTATGGTGTCCATTCAAACAATATGAGCGTAATCAAAACATTAGTTATTTATATACTACTTAATACTAAATACGAAATCGACTATGTTATTTGTATACAGTTCAAAATTAAATAAGTACATACACCAACTTCCGCTCATTGGTCTAATAAAAGCCGTATATCTTCAAACTTAGTTGGTAATCCCACGTGACTCGAGGTATGGTTCCACCTATTTAAATAACTTATTAGCATAACAATTTTATGTTAAATCAACTTAATAACGGTAATATATACTGAATTTTACCTTGTTATGAGTGGGAATGTATACGGGTAGTCCACTCGAGGACGTAAAAATGGAAGGCAGTACCGAGCCCATGATTGTAGTAGTAAAAGGCAACCACCAATTTTGATTTTTTCTGGTTTACTCACCCAACAAATCTCCCCGTACAATGTCGCCAACACCACTGACCCCCAACTGAGTTCGTTAGCCTATCTAAAATCGACGAGTTTCAACAACCATCTTAGATGTACAAGGTTTGGTAACTTATCAGGCATCATAATACCCCCCATAATCTGAAGGATGCACGTTTGAACGTATCATACTCTTTTCTCTTTAGTAGAATCCATCGCCAGCTCCACGAAATTATTTCGTAACCAGACCATTTTGATCCGACCTCTGGTAATCATCTCCTGTACCACACCTAAAAGTTCGTAACATACAATCCCCTAATTAGCAAACTGAACAGACCCAGTGACTACCGATCTGTCCACGAGTAACCCCAATTATACGTCCTCTAGAGTGATAGGTCACTCATCCCATGGAAGATGGAATGTGTGCGTCTCGGGTCTCCACCTCTCCACCAACGCACTTATGAGTTTCGGGTCCAACTTACACCCCCGGCCTAACTAGGCCACGTGGAAAAAATCAGCTTCCCTCAAGAATGTTCGATCAATGGTGATAGAGGACCAGATAGATTACAAATATGGCATTGCAAAATTCTATCTTCCACCTATTTACATAAAAGTTAAAAAATAATATTAAGTTCAATTTTAACTATGAAATAAAATAATTTTAAAAATTTAAATTTCATTAAAATTTAT
>JABFAF010277200.1:0-24575 GCA_013677275.1 Gossypium schwendimanii | reverse complement strand
TTGACAAGATTAATCAAGAAATTGAAGAGAAAAGAGATCTTACCCAAGCTAGTTGAGAGAAACGACAATTACACTTTCTTAGCAATGTTTGGGATCGATCTTGGGGTTCAAGATTTTAGATTTGGGGCTGAGTTAGAGGAATATAAATGGCATCAAAATATTAAAGGAGATGGTGCACAAACTTGATGCAAAAAGAAAAAGAAAGAGATTGTAAAATGGAAGGTGTAGGCGACGACATTAATGGAGGAAAGAAAAATAAAATAAAATCAAAAGGACGAAGAGGAGGAGATGAACGGCTAGGGCAATGAGGAGGAGGATTAAAGGCTAATTATTTGTGAAAAATTAACATTTATACCTAGGGTTACAAGGCTTGGGTGGCACACACATTAAAAACAAGGGATTTTTGCTAAAAATTAAATTATTTTACAAGGGAAAGGATTAGAACTCGGGACCTCATTTAATTTCCATGCTTTCTCATATTTCTTTTAGCCATTAGGCTTCCTCCTCAATCTTGAAAAAAAATTTGCAATATTTATTTTAAAAAAAAGGTGTGTCACATACTTAGGTTTTAGGCAAAATTAGCAAAATAATAAAAATGGTGAGAGAGAAGGGATTTGAATTTGGGTTTCAAGGAACGTTTCACTACACTTATCCAACAAACGAATACCTCATTTAATACCTAAAAATGCATATATAATCTAAAAAATTAGTGCGATTCCCAAACCCTATTCTACTAACCCCCAATTTTTAGGATGTTACAAATTTTATATATTTTAATTCTACTTTTAAACGTATTTTTGAATTTATGTTTAATAAATTAAGCTTTTATTTTTGTTTTATGATCTGTTAGGTTGATCCGGGCCTAAAGAGAAACTAACATGTTGATTAAGTGCGCATGGCAATATTTTTGGCAAATAAGTTAGTGGTCTGCCCTAGATGTCGCAACATTCAAAGAGAATGTCGTGACATCGAAGCAAACCAAAACACTTAGCTGAATTTTTAACACAACTCCAAGAGGTGAGATACTGGAGATGATTTCTCGACATCCATAAGCCAAAGTCGCGATGTTCAACTTCGAGTCCAAAAAGGGAGCATATTACCATCCAAGTCATGACACCAGGAAATCAATGTCATGACATTGGGGCCAGTCTTGAAGACCAAGTAAATTGCCATATAAGTCACAACACTGGTTATAGGGTGTCGTGGCACCGATTCGATGAGGCCTATTTGTAACAGCCCAATTTAATTAGTGTCGAAAATGGTAGTTTCGGGACTCCAAATTTGATGAGTGAGTTTGTTTAATTAGTATTTAAATTATACGAGTCAATAATATTTTTTATATTGAATTATGAATTGAGGAATTTTAACTAACTGAATTAAAAGTTAGTATAAGCGGTTCAGTTCAAAAGTCAAATGGTAATTGAAAATGAGGTATTAGGACCTCATTTTTTGGTCTAGTAATTTTGATGATTTATTGCTCAATTATGGTAAAAGGATTAAACTATAAAAGAGGTAAAAGTTATTTGCTTTTGATTTAAAAATAGTAAAGTGACCAAAATTGGTAATTAAAATATGGCCAAAAAGTCCAAGCGAGGTGGCATAATTAAATCCACTAGCTTTTGGGCTATTTTCTCATTTAGTCCTAATTAGTTTAAGATTAAATTGAAATTAAGCTTGTTTAGTTAAAATGTAAAATAATTGAAGGGCCAATTGTACAATTAAACCTGCCTTAAATGGCAAAATGGTAGAAATGGTGTGGAATTTTCTAGTTTTCTAGTTAATTGCTATTAGATCCTTATTAATTAGTAATTAAAGAAAAAGGACTAAATCATAAAAACTATAAAAGTCAATCGCTATTAGTTTAAAAGGTTTAATAGGGGGATTAAAATGGTATTTAACCCATGATTAAATATGGTGAGTGGTGGAATTTATTTTTAGTGTAAAAATATGTTAATTTTATATTTTAAAGAAAAAATAAATTAAGTTAAAAGGAGAAAAAGAAAAAGAAAATATAAATGATTACTTATGTTCTTCCCCAAATCGAAAACCACCATTTTTAAGACATGGGAGGTTCGACAAAGCTTAGGCCTGTAGATTTGGTAAGTAAATTCTATCCATTTTTAGTAATTTTTATGTTTTTGAGCTCGTATTAGCTTAATCTAGCTAACTATGGGACAAATTTGTAATATTGTCAAATATTTTGGATTATGTCATTGATGATTTTAGTATATTCTTGAAGTTTTATGATAGATTATTAAGCTTGGTTGTTAAATAGGACTATTTTGTAAAGTAGTTTTTGTTAATTTTAATGTAAATGACTAAAATGTTAAAGTGATAAAATTGCAAGGACTTGGTATGAAATAACAAGTAGGGGATGTAGAGAGGTATTGAATAATTTAGTTGAAATTAATTGTGTTTAAAAATGTTTAAATTGTAAGTTTTGAGCTTAAGGACTAAATTGCATAAAAGTATAATATTGGGGGCAATTTTGTAAAAATGTCAAAAAAATTAATTCCATAAATGAGTTAATTTTGCTGTTGGAATTAGTGAATTGAATGAAATTATTATTTTAGATCAAGAACTAGTGGAAAACTGAGAAAAAGAGAAAATTATCGAATAGTCCCTGTACCTTTGTCATTGATGTAATTTAGTCAACTAAGTTCGTACATTTATTTATACGTCTAATGATTTTTTTTATATTCTTTGTTAATATAATTTTTTTAAATGTTATATTGTACCATAGTATGACCTTGAAAACGAAAAAATGGAATACTGATTATATTGAATGCTTTCTCAAACGAGTAATATCCACTAATTATACTGAATGCTTGCTCAAACGAGCATTATCTATTAATTATACAGAATGCTTGCTCAAATGAGCAATATCTATTGATTATATTGAATGCTTGCTCAAACAAGCATTATCCACTGATTATACTGAATGCTTGCTCAAATGAGCATTATCCACTTATTATACTGAATGCTTGCTTAAACAAGCATTATCCACTAATTATATTGAATGCTTGCTCAAACGAGTATTATCCACTGATTATACTGAATAAGATTTTTTTGTACTGATGATTGGACACGAACACTGAAATCATGCTCCGAATATTATTCATTTGATGGAAGTTGTGATTGTCGGGAATTTCATTGTCTAAATGCAAAGTTTGATTTATCATGTTTAAGTGGGTAAAAAATTATTGATTATTCTCACGAACTTACTAAGCTATATGTTAGCTTACTTGTATTTGGTTCATTTCTGTAGATTGCATTTTTGGGGACTTGGAAGATTGAATCAAGACGAGAAATTACACTATCCAAGAATCTTTGGTAGACTGTGATTTTGGTTTGGTATATATGGCATGTAATAGGACCTTTCTGGATATGTTGCATTGGTACTTAGTTTTGTGCAAGTTTACACTTTAGCTTGTGTTGTTATGTTTGATTAAATGTGTAAATAGGCACGCTTTATATAAGTTGAATTATGATATGAAATGAAAAGTTTCGACATGTTAGGTAAAATTTCGCAACCCTATTCAGGCAACAGAACAAGATGTGGGTGTTACACCATTTGACTGTCAAGGGTATTTTTGTCAACGCAATCATAATTAACTTGTTACACAACTTGTAATGGACCTAATTGGCTCATTTAACACAAACACTATAAATATTAACTTTTAGCACCTGATTTAGGCAGTGCAGATTTGAGATTTTTGTTCTTGATTTTAGTTCTTAGAATTAGAATTAATTAGGGTTTTAGTTGGTTTTCAAGTTCTTTTTAGTTGTTAAATAGTTATTTCAATTTCAATATCAAGTTCGTTTCTATTTTATTTTCATTATTTATCTATTATTGTTTTCTTCTCTACCGAAGTCAAAGATCAACATCAATCGAGGGTTCAATGATTCAAGTTGCAATTAATGATCTTTGGATTTTGAGCATTCTTTTCTCCCTTCTCTTTATCTTTACATCTATTTGCATGTTTAATAATTTGATAGGAGAGTTTGCATCTAGAATGGTCTGAAACTAAAACCCTAGAAAGGTTGGCGATCTACAGTGGGATAGATTAGCTTGGGTTAGGGGTTTCACATATAGTTAGATGGATTAGGTTGAACAAATTAAACTCTAAAATTGATGACTCTAGGAAGTCACTTAGGTAGATAAGGCCGAAAGAATAATCTACTTAACATCAACTTAATCTAACCCGATTTAATTTATCATGTCAAAAGATAAGTAAATTAAGTCCATCAATTAATCTAGTTATAGGCCGAAAGGTATTAATCAGGTTAGATGTTAGCTAATTAGTGAAAAACCCTAGATCTAAGTTAATCATGAACATGAAAGTAAGTCACCCTTCTACCTGATTATATTGATTCAGATTTTGGTATTTAGTTTTTATTTTTATTCTGCGATCCATATTTTTATAATTCTACCGTAATATGATCTAGACATCAGTAGTATTTAGACTAATAGTTTGTGATTTCTTGCTTATAATTTAGTTTAAACAGACCACCATTGGGTACGATCCTTACAATACTTCCAAAGGGTTCTATTATAAAAACAAAACTATATTACAATTTGACCTATAAACTTGTAGACACCACACTTCATTTATATTCAATTGCATTTTTCTAAGCCCTGGGGCACGCACGCTGGGGTGCGGTCAAGTTGTTGTTACCGTTGTCGAGGAGCTTTCAATGTTAAATTAAATCATTGGTAATATTGTATGCTAAGTAGGATAAGTAGAAAATTGAAGATTATATATATGATGTTTAATTTATTTATTTACAATTTATTTTCGTGTTATTTTTACTAATTTAGCTATTTTCTTGTTTGCGGTGTATGACTCGAAGCAGAGGCGATCTAATCAAGTTCGACCCTGAACCTGAATGTAAATTAAGGTGAACACATAGAATTCTTATTTCGAGAGAAGATCCACCAGTGGCTAATCCACCACACGAAAACCCATTGTACTAGGACCAGCAAGAGTAGATACCACCACTAGTAAAGTCAGTTTCGCAGATCGCAAAACCAATGGTAGAGCAAAATTGCACGTTGCCTAACTACGCAACACCAAATCTGGATGTTGTATGAATCAGCATCAATAGGCCAATCATCAATGCTAATAATTTTGAAATCAATTCGGTCATCATACAGATGAAATAGAATAACCTGCAGTTTCAAGGCTCAATACATAAGGATCAAAATCATCATTTAAAAAGCTTTTTGCATTTAAGTGATACTTTCAAGTTTAATGGGGTCACCGATGACACTATTCGTCTTTGGTTATTCTCATTCTCATTGTGTGATAATGCTTCTTTTTGGTAGGATTCGCAGGCTCCAAGTTTGATCTACATGTGGGATGAACTTGCAAATAGATTCATGGCAAAATTCTTTTTACCAAGTAAGATAATGCAATTGAGGAGAGACATTACCGACTTCTACCAAATTGAAGGGGGACTCTTTACAAGGTATGAGAGAGGTTTAAATTATTGTTGCGCAAGTGTCTATTCCATGAGTTAGCTAAATGGTTGCAGATGCAAATCTTTTATAATGATCTAGATGGGAACTTGAGGTTTAGATTAGATGGAGCACCTGCTGGCATGTTCATGTCTAAAGCCTCTGCAGAGGCTTGTCAACTTATTGAAGACATAGCCATGAACTCATACATGTGGCCAGTTCATAGGTCCGTGTACAATTAAAGACCCTTGATGGTAAAAGTTGTTCAAGAAGAAGAAAAGTACGAAAAAATCTTTAAAAAGCTGAATTGTCTAGAGATGGGTTCCAGCCAACCACCGATATCTGAACAATCCAGTATAAGTGGATAAGGTGATAGAGCGGCATGGAGTTTATTAGATCCTCAGTTTTAAAGGAGTTTGGTGTACTGAATTGGAAGGATCTCTAATCTAGTGGGTCATTTCTACAATAAAGAGAAAGTAGTGGGTTGGATGATGGAAAATTGGATTTCAACCATGGGCCGATGGGAAATGAACTAGATAGTTTCTTAGTGGGAGACATGATGATTATGATTATGTACACTTTGTAACAGAGATCATTGAGAATGTGAAGAAGCATTATTTAAGGGAGAGATGTTAGTCTCCGAGACGATTCTTCTCTCTTCTATTCTTTCTTCATCGTCCCTATGGATGGAGTTACAAGAGAAGAAGATTAATGAGAGAGATGCATGGAGGGAGGAAGCTAAAGATAGCGCACGAGTAACTAATGATTTATTAAGCTAGTAAGCTCATTAATCTCTCTATACTAACAAATTTGAGAAAAGGAAATAGGGTTAAATATTTTTTGTTAAATCCGTTTTGTTTTGGGTTGAGATTGTAACTGATTTTTTGATGGCTTTTGCATTCAAGCCAAGTATGTTCCTTATGGTGATTTAATATTCTGAATTGGTTGTTATGTTGTCTTGATTAAGAAGGCTGATGTAGCAAAAGGGGGGAGAAAAGCTTAGTGGAAGGAATTAACGTCTACTTCTATGTGAGTTCTTGAACTCAAATCTAATCGATGTTCCATATCAAAGTTGTATGCTAAATAGGTGGTATTTAGAGTTATATAGATGACAAGTCAACCGTAACTGAAAGATGAGTTATTGTGTTGCTTACTGTAAGTATGATGCAGTACAAATAATGATTGTGCTATTGTGAGATAATGATGTATTGTCCATGAATGTGTATAACTATGAATAAGCTTGATTGTGATGCATGAATAAAATCATTGGCGTAATGCACTGATGCTTATTTAAGTCATATAATTGGCAGGTGGTATGTATGTTATGTCAATGGAAATGTTGGCTTGTTATATGTTGTATAATTTCTATTATTTATTGGTAGAATGTGTGTATGATATGCATTCTAGTATGTAAGGAGGTTCAGATGTTTATGCCTAGGTTTGCATATGTATTAAATTTATGTGGCTTTGAGGGAGGTTCGATTGGACTAAGCCAAGAAAAGAGATAATGATACGAAGACTCGGTGTGCACTCATTATGAGAGCCCTTTTTTGGGACATTTGAGAGCCCCTCGGGGGAAGTATAAGAGCCCTTAGTGGGGTGAATAGTAGCCCCTGGCCATGGAATTACAGTATATGTGTGGAAAGTTCAAAGGGACTATCTAATTGGGAAGTCCGTTAGGATAGTCTTAATGTGAAAGTTCGTCAGGACGATCGTAATTGAGAAGTCCTTCAAAACAGTCTTAATGCAGAAGTCTACCAAGACGATCGTAATTGGAAAGTCCATTAGGACTACCTTATAATGGAATTTTGTTTGGGCTAGTTACGAATGGGATTCCGCAATGATGGGATCTGCTAGTATGAGCTCGCCAACCAAAAGTTAAATCTCTCGTAGTCTATGGCCTGAGAAAGCTTTGTTGCTCCAAACGTATATGAAGGACATGACCGTCAGTCATGTCTATCTCAAGATTGATGCTTTGCAACTTGGGGATTTATCCCTAAGAACCCACCTAAATGGTTATCTAATTCAAAGAAAAAGACTCCCAATAAGAGGATCCGTTTTCAAAACTGCAGCTTGGTGTGCTGGACTACCAAATATGTTTATTCGATCTGAGCAAACAGACTTTCCTTATTAATATATCAGTGAGCTTTCTTAATAAATTCACATGCACGGGTTTGTACAAGAACCTTCGAGGATCGTAACTCATATTAGAGTCCGTTGGACATACTGCTAACAAGAGTCCATAGTTTGGATTATATCCCAGAATCAGTAATGTAATTATTGGAAAAAGAGGAAGTAGTATTGATGTTGGGTTTTATATAGTCGTATATGAAACTTCTGCTTGTGAGTTGGTTGAAATCAAATAGAGTTTAATGCCATCAAAAGAGAGGTTCTACATACAAAAAAAACACATTATACGAGGTGGAAACTACGCCAAAGGATAAACGAACTATCATACTACAGACTATCAATAATAAATTTTCAATCATAATTGTATCGGGAGAAAAGGTATGAGAACTCACTAAGTTCTTATGGACTTACATTCATGTTATCATTTATTGCAGGTTAAATAAAGCAATTGAGAGTTCAATGAGGGACCAGTCCAGAATTCGTCGTGCGGAGGCAATTGTTGTCACTTAGCCATCATATGTATGTAGTGGGGCAACCTTGAGGTGGAACCGCAAGTCTTAGTCAAACTCGCATCTAGTTACATTTAGAATGTCAATTTTTACTTAGGCGAATAACTAGCGTGTTGGATATTATATATTAAACATTTTGTATTCTAAAGTTAAATTTTATAACGGTTAAGTAAATACGCATTTATTATGATGTTATTTCAAATAGTTGATATCCTATCCATATCATGTAAATATATATGAATTTAATCCTATGCAACAAGAAGTAGATAACTGGTTTATGAATCTAATTGAATTAAACCACATTGGCAGCCTAGGAAATAAGTTTTCATTATCTCAGGAATATGTTGTAGATTCGGATATTGCAGGTAACACCTTGTAAACTAGATCCATTGATCGAGTCATGTAAGGGGTGTTACATAAATAAGGAAAATGATCCTATGGATGACTCCCCCAATGGTGATGAAACTCAGAAGATAGAAGAGGAAATAGTCAAACCTAAACTGAAACAAAGTGCTAACTTAAGTGGTTGATGGTCACTAAACTAACTATAAATACGACAAAAGCAAGCACACCTATCGAGCAATAGTATAGCTACGGTGAGTAAAGATATCGTATTCATAAGAACTAAAAGCATTAGTAATTACTGTTTTTCTATTATTTAGCCGACAAATTGGAGTGATGTGTTTTAATCTAAAATTACTAAACTAATTTAACTATGAATGCAACAGAGAATGAATCAAGGAAATAATTGAATATTAACTAATGAGATAGACAATACCCAGGAAAGAATCCACCTAGATTTCACCTATTATTATGAATCTAAATTAAATGATTTATTCACTTGTGTCTTGATCCGTAGAAATCCCTAGATTATGTTAATATCTCTTTTGAGAGTAAGAACAACTGACTCTAGGTTGATTAATTGAAATCTCTTTCGAATTAAAACACCTACCATCGCATTAACTCGATCTATGGATTCCCCTATTAGATTTTACTCTAATTCGGTAAATTTATGTCGTCCTGTTTCTAGGATTGCATGCACCTCCACTCAATTATGCTAGATCTACTTTTAAACAACGACTTTTCCTCCATTGAATTAAGCACATTAAACATGAATTAATATCCCGAAAATATTAAAACAAGAAATAAGCACACATAATTGAGAACAAGAATCAAGTATTTATCATGTAAATCAAAAATTAAATAATAGAATTCATCTTAGGTTTCATTTTCCCTATGTATCTAGGGAATTAGTTCATAATCTTAAATAGAAACATCGCAAAGTCAAAAAAACCACAAGACATAAAGAAACTCATAAAAACTTCGGAAGAAATTAAAAGGAGATCTTTGATCTTGATGGAGATCCGCTTCCAAGTTGACTCTGATGGTGTTCTTAGAGTGCTTTCTTTGATCTTCTCTGATGCCCCCTTATGTCTTCTTCTAATTAGTATTTATAGACTTTAGAATGCTTAGAAAGCCTAAAAATTGTGTTTTTTTACGTATTTGGGAAGCAAGGTGTGAAATTGACACGGCCTGGTACATGGGCGTGTGTCCAAACCGTGTGGCACACATAGGCATGTGTCCAGCCCATGCGGAAATGCCCAGGCCGTGTGGCTCCTAAAAAAAACTCTATTTGTCCGATTTTGGCTCTTTTTTGCTTCTTTCACTCTTAAATGCTCTCCTAAGTATAGAAATATGAATTTAAAGGATTAGGATCATCAAATTCACTAATTTGCATAATTAATAATCCAAAAACGCATTTAGAATGAGATTAAAATATGCTACTTTTACAGCTTATCAATGGTAAAAGTGTACCATTTCCATCAAGGCTTAAGGGCAAGAAAAAATGGGATGATGCTGAATTTGTAAGCTTCTTAAACTTATTTAAATCCCTAAATATAAATTTACCCCTGTTGGATCTTATTGATAAAATTCCTAAATACATGAAATTTTTAAACGAAATAATGGCTAGACATAGGAAACTTAAAAAAGGGGAACAAATTTATATAAACGCCTTATGTGGTGCTTAGATAGCTAAGAAGATACCCCCTAAGTTTAAAGATCTAGGGAGTTTCACGATTCCTATAGAGATAGGGGAACTGAACTTTGGGAAGGCCCTATGCAATTTAATGGCCAGCATAAATTTAATGCCCTTATCTATCTATCGAAAATTAGGCTTAGGGAAGATAAAAACCTGATCGATCACACTATAGTTGGTTGATAGGTCTTTGGTACACCCTAAAGGTGTATTAGAGGATGTGTTGGTCAAAGTAAGGCAATTTATATTCTTATAAAGTTTGCAGACCTTGACTTCAAGGAAGATCTAGAGATTCTCATTCTATTGGGAAGATCGTTCTAAGCATCGAAGTCTACCATCAATGTAGAAAAGAATGAGTTAATCATGAAAATTGATGGAGAAGTGGAAGTGTTCAAGTCTGGTATTTCCTCAACAAATGAGGAACATGCAGGGTACTTAGTGGAGAATTGTGATGTTTTATTTTATTCTACCACTAACAACCTTAATCGAAGGTACTATCAATGCTTAATGTATGCAAGAAAGTGGATTGGTGCTCGAGCAAGGGACAAATGGAAAGACCCGGGATGGAAGGGACACTATTAGACTGATCAAGACAATTGAGATCGAGATCGAAAGTCAATGAGGAAACCAAAGAGCCTATTGGATGACTCCAATAGCAAAACTTAATGTTTAATTATTGAACTTCAATTTCTGTATAATTTATATAATTTTTAATATTTGAACTTATAATAATTTGTATATAGGAGTAGGAGATAGTAAAATAAGAGTTAAGCTATGATAAGTATTTAGGTCACTTAGAATGATGTGGGAACTTTAAAATTGAGATGATTATGTTATAACAACCCCAAAAATAAGATTTTACAAAAATAGAGTTGATGTAGTGACATAGGCCCATTAATGTTGCAACATTGGCAACAAACTTGAATATTTGAACTTTCAGAGGGGATGTCAAGATATGCACCTTGGTGCCGTGACACTGGCCTTCGAAGTAGAATGTCACGACATTAAAGATGGGTGTCACCACATCAAGTCGGGTTCTACAGCAAAATAACTGACCTGATGACGCGACCCAATGCTAAAACATTAAAAACCCACCGATTTTACCCTTTAAAACCTAAATATAAAACATAGTTAAACCATATTAACCCAAAAAAAAACATTTGCCACAATTAAACTTTCTCAAACTCTCAACACCTTCTCCCACATTAGATTTTTACAACACTTTTTATTGTTTTTCTTCTGTTCTATTTTGCTTCTTTTTGCAGGTTCTCAAAGAAGCCCACATTACAACAAAGTTCTTCTTCTATCCCAAGGGTGTTAGCAACAAGTTTAAAGGTTCTAAACTCATTTTTGTTCAAAACATTTTTAGGTTGTTCATAGATTTTGAGAATAGTTGTTTGGTTGTATTCTTGGTAAATTATAGTTTTATTGTAACACCCCAATACCCGATTCAATCACCAGGTTGTAGTTCCAAGGTGCCACATTTGGTGCTAGAGCAACTACCATGACACCTTATACATGACCTAGTTGGTGGATCCAATTATAAAAAGCCACATTTCGTTGCTGACGCAACCTACTGTCTTATCACACTTTATCAAAATGGAAGCCTAGTGGTAAAATTATTTTATTAAAAATTTTGGCAATATTTCTGCCTATTTTACATAAAAACCCCTGTAAAAAATTCAGATTTCACAATATATCCATATTCAAATAATCTCCCAAATCAATTCCGAGAACTTCGATATTACTATAACCACAAACTAAGCATATCACACTAAAACAATTTAATCGACTAATAACATTATAATGATTGCAACCAAAAGTTAAATCCTTCATGTCACATATACTTAACTATAGTCAAATGACTCTACTAAAAAACTAAGTACATGCCAACTTGAAACAAAAAAAATTGAAACAAAAAAATATATATACGAACTTTGTTGAGTCCAAGATTTTTCGGTTGGATGCTGACAACTTTGAGTACAAAATCTAAAAATACACCTAACCTGCATATGAAAACAACCATTAGGTGAGTAATAACTTCAATGTTATTATTATAACTTACTCAATATAGCATGAAATTTAAATGATTGGACTTAGTTGATTTGTTTCCTCCTTAGACCAATTCAAGTATGTTTCATATCAAAGTTTATCTAATACGTTAATATCCACATGTATCCCAAAAATAGAAAATATGATATTTCACTTAACCAATTTATTTAAATGAACTTATTAACACTTTATGCTAACGACGTATGCAACCTTATTCGATTTTGTCTCATTTCGTCATATCGCATTGCATTACCAATTTGAATTAAACCATTCTTCCTAATCAACATTTATATTTGTTAATACATAATTCAGACCTGAACTAATTCACAAATCATACTAATACTGTAATTAGACATCCAGTGCCTCACCGGTACGTCCTGAACCAAACAAATTGCACCCAGCACTCATTGGTTCATCTGAAGCAATAATCATCCCCAGCACTTATCAGAACATCCAATGGTTAATGTGCCCAACGCTCATTGACCTATAGTCGACGCAATTCTGCATTGGAAAATTTGATGTAAGAAATTCGTGCTCGGCACTCATCAGCTCAGTCGAAGTAATACTTGTGAAAATCCACGGTTGGGAACGTCCGAAGAAAAATGCGTCTAGTCCTTATCGACTTATAGTTGAAGTGATTTATTTTCATTCTATTATATATCATAGTATTTATCCACAAATTTTCCCAATAACCACTACGGTAATCTATACTCTGATTTCATTCTAAATCCAATTACCCATCTGTTGATCTCAACAACATTAATCCTTCAATCAACTATCTTTTCATACCAAACGTACCATGATTCTTCTTAGTTCCAAGCCAATTTTTGCAGTTTCACCAATTCATACTATTTCCTATTTTTATTCAATGTAATCATTTTTCAGTATAACCAATCTCAATATAGTAATTCGAGTCAAATAATCATATGTAGCTTTCTATGATAATTTAACATGCCAAACAATGAAAATATGTAAAAATATTTAATTAGTTGAGTTATAGAAATACAAATCAGAAATTTAGAGCTATTCAACAGTGGCTTTACCTTTTCCCTTCGCTCTTCAAGAATCCGGGTCGATGATAGCTACGAATTAACATAAACATATAATACCATCAGTATTCAACCCAATTCAAAATTAATTATCATTTCATATAATTTATTTTATTTTATTCAATTTTGTCCTTAAAACCGACACAAACATAACTTTCAATTCTAAGCTTCAATTTTCAATTCTACTTCACTTTCATCCATTATAAACCCTCTATTATCTATTTCTATTAAAATCTCATAACAGCTATGCATGTTATTCACTTTAATTTCTCAAGTGTAAAATCTAACAACTAACTTCACAATCTAATCTTTTTTTCATGTCTACACTCAAAATCTATCAATCTAACATAAAAAAAAACATTGAGAAATCATCAATGAAAACTTTATAAAACCTTAACATTAATACACTGTTAGGCTAGATTAAGCTTCCATGGTCTCAAAAACATAAAATTTGCAAGGAAATAACTAATTGCACTAACCAATTTTGTTGCCAAAGCTTGAAATCCCTAAAGCAAATTTTTCTCTATTTCTTTTCTTTCTTTCCAGCATGGAAGGTTGGAGAATACCATATTCTCTCACCTTCCACTAAACATATTTATTACCTATTTTGTTTTGTTTTATTTTTACAAAAATAATAATAATCACTTTACAATTTAGTCCTTGGATTAGATTAAATGTTCCAATTAATTACTTATCCTTAATTCTATTCATTTGTAAAATAACTCTATAAATATTTTTATTAATTATTTACGGATTCATTTCACTAAAATAAGGCTTCGAGACCATAATTTTTGACATTGCATAAAAAAATGGATGTGCCACCTTCCCTATCAACCAAAAAAGGAAAAGGTAAAACGAAAAGAGAATCGAAAAGTCAAGGGCAGGGTGAGATGCCTGACTCAGAGCTCGTGGCGAGATGGTTGTATGATGTGCAACCAAGTTATGAAGATTATGCTAGGAGACATGGTGTGCTGATGCCACAATTTCCACCATGTAAGTATGCGCCCATGCAATTCCGAGGGCAACCAGAAGAAGAAGGGTATAGATGAAGACCTCCTGCCTATGTACAACTTCAAGGAGGCATTCTAACCCGAACGACCTTTGACTAATGGTCTCAAACTTCGTAGCCCAACCCAAGATGACCTAGCCCATTCATCGAGTAGCCATACTTCAAAGTAGGTTGTCAGAAGAAGAGACAAAAGGATGAGGATGATTGAGTCATTGGAATCTGATTTTAATGAAGATTATAAAAAAAATTATTTTTTTTTTGGGATTGTAAATAATTAAATTGGATTATATTTCTTTTATTTTTCTACTTTGTAATAGGATTTCTTTAGTTAGTTTTTGTAAACTAACTTTAAAAAAATTGGTTTCCATATAGGCACCTTATATGAAAATGCATGACTATTTCAAGTGGAACATACAAGGGTAGAAAATCCCAACTACTCCTCCCTGCACCATCACGATGAAAAAGGGAAGTTCTCACTCTTATCTTTAGTTGCGGCACATTAGGGAAAATGTGCAATCTAAAGTGTGGAAGGTTGCATAGGAATTTTTATGTTTGTTTTGTTGTTGTTTTTGCATGTTTTTTCTTGTTATTCTCATTAAAAATTTTTGTTTTGTTTGCATGGTAATGCAAGCGATTGGTTAGGAGCATGTTAATAGGAATTGGTAAATTTAGCATGATAGCAAAATATTCTAGGCTTTTAAAATTAGACTAGTTAGTCCACTTTATTGCAATGTAGAATAAGTGAAAGTAGTTAAGTATTCCAAATGATAAATGATTGCAAGAAAGGCATGTATGTTTGTCTTGAATTGTAGGTAGTTATAATTTTGTCACTCACATGATTGAATCCATGAATGCTGAGATGCCTAGAGATGACCTAAGGCATTGTTTTGTTAAAGCTAGAGCCTAAAAACCTAACCTTATTCATGAGCACCTTAGTATCAATATTTGATCCTTAATACACTTTTTAATGAACCTCAATATGAAATCATGAACTAAAAAGTAAAATATACTTGTCCTTTTCTTGGTCCCATATTTATCTTATGCACAAACTTAGACGTCGGGCCATAGATGTTGAGGGTTAGGTAGATACATAATGAAGGTTTCAAAAGAATTATAGTGAAAAAGTAAGAAACAACATGATATAGTAAGTATAGGATTTGTCTGCCTCCAGACATACTAACGTCCAAAGTGTGAATATTGCTACAAGATATATGGAAATAAGGTGGTGTCCACAAGTATACGGGTCATGTTGTAATATATTTTTTACAATAAAATAGGTGAGTACTCCGAGGATCGTACCAAGGGAGGCGAGTGCTAAATAAATTTTAACCTAAATGCAAATAGATCTAATTAGTATTTTAAACAAATTATATTACGATAAAACATAAAAGAAAGATTTTTGGGTTTTTATAAATAAGGAAATAAAAATAACAAAAACCTAAATAAAAGTACTTCGAAAAACTAACTTATAAACTTAATCAGTTCTAGGCATGGGTGATTAGCTCGCTTCGATAGTCATAGCTAATTCCTATTTTGGGTTTTTACTTAATCAACTAGTTGTTACCCTAGCAGGATCTCTCGATCTTCCACTAAATTAATGAGTCGGCAAGAACTACTTATCTCTCGACCTCATAGTCTAAATCGATTTGAGGCTAAGGTGTTCACGGATAGGTCATACCAATTTTGGGTTAATTCCCACTTAAATGACTTTCTAAGGTCGTCAAGCCTAGGGTTTAAGTTCTTCCTCTCCCAAACAGCTGATCCATTGAGAAAAACCTACATAGCAATTCATTAATCACACCTCCACTCACTAATCTCCCATAAGACGATTAGTTCCTCATGGATCTCATGAACACAATAAACTTGAATATAAGGATAAATATAAATAAGAAATCAAAAGTTGATTTAGAGAATTCTATTTGTATTTGATAGATGAAACGCAAAAAATCCACTATTGTTTGATCGCGTTTACAAACCATGTTCTCTGAAAAACACAAATAAAAATAAACCTAAAGCCTAAAGGAAAGAAAAACTGAAAACTAAAGTTACAAAGAAAACTTAAAGTATCAAAAGATGTCCTTAAACAAGTTCTAAATAATCCCATTTATAGATTTAAGGTAGTCGTCATCCTCAACCCTAGCCGAGCTAACGTTTTCGTGTTTAATTTCCATTATGCAGACTAAAACGCCCCTAATTTATAATTATTCTCGTATAGGGCCGATGTCATGACACCCTAGTGTGTGTGTCGCAAAATTGAAGATAATATGCTCAGGTTCAAGGTAACTTCAAGGGTGTGTCATGAAAATTCTTGTAAGTGTCGCAACACCCAAGGCAGTATAGCAATTTTGGCATTCTACTTTCTATGTTGTGACATCGAACTCCCCGTGTTGCAACATAGTGACAAGTTTTGAGTTCTTATGCCTTTGAATGGTCTCCTGCACACTTACTAAGTACGTTAGCTTGCCTTTAGGCCTCATTCAACCCTTAAGGTCAATAAAAGACTCAAAATGCACTCTTTATTGAATTTAAACTAAAGTAAGAAGACATAACTAAAACATTCTAAAATTGCTCGTATTCAAGCTCCTCAAGTACGAAAACTAGTTTAATCTGCTACTCTAAATTACGGTAGATCAGGATTCTTACAAAAAGTGTGCTTAAATGAAAATTAATGTGGGAACAAAAGCATTGTGAGGGTTAAAAGCAAAGCGAGAGAAATAAAAGCATAGAATGGGATAAAAGCAGTGTGAGTGAAAAACAAAGTGAAATAAAGTGATTAAATAAAAATCACAAATACTTATAAAACTTTTCATTCATATTGCCCAAAACTCGCTAAGCTAATTGTACGTATAAATATTATATTGTGTGTTCATATTTGGAGAGAAAAGAAAGGTGAGAGAAAGGGATATACGAAGGTGAGCTAAAATTTGCACTAGGGGTGCATAGGGAACAACATCATGTGCCAAACTACTTTCATGCTTGAACCATTTTAATGCTCCCAATTCTTGAAATCAAAACCAACCTTTAGCCTCAGAACGTTACAAGTCGAAAAGCCCTATGTTACTTAGGTAACTCAGTTTATGGATAAAAGTCATGATGAGTATGTGAAACTTAGTTACTTACATTCTTCTAACATAAATGCTATAACTGTGTAATTTATTTTGATGGAATCATATGCTTAATTATCTTGTTACTTGCTAACCTTGTAATTTACTGAACTTTCTCATGTTTGAATTTAAGAACTATGAGTATTTTGCATATCATGTTAGAGTTACAAGTTTTAGAGCTTCTATTTCCTAATTAACCATTTGTTTTAAGCATGTTCAAAGGATGTCTCTTTTGTTTGCATGTGAATGTTTTGTTTGCTTGAGGACAAGAAAAAAGTTAAATGTGGAGAATTTGATCTGCCACAATTCATTATGGCAAATTAAGTTCTTTTCACCATTTAATGATCTTGTATTCAAGTGGTTTTATATCTTTTAATTTTTTTAAACTTAGTTTTGAATTTAAGTTTAATAAATTGTGCTTTTAGTGTTCTTGTGTGACCTTTTAGGCAGATCCGGGCCTAAGGAGAAACTAACATGTTGATTAAGTGTACAGGACAATATTTTTTGCCTGTCTTGGATGTTACAACATTCAAAGAGAATGTCGCAATAACGAAGCAAGCCTTAACACTTAGCTGAATTTCGAACACAACTCCAAGAGGTGAGCTATTGAGACGATGTTATGACATGCATAAGCCAAAGTTGTGACATTCAACTTCGAGTCCAAAAGGGAGCATATTGCCATCAAAATCATGACACCAAGAAACCAATGTCACTACATCAGACCCATTCTTGAAGACCAAGTAAACTGCCATCGAAGTAGCGATATAGGGTGTCGCAACACAGGTTCAACGAGGCCAATTTGACTGCCAAAGATATTTTTATTTGCAGAATCAATATTAACATGTTACACAACTTGTAATGGACCTAATTTGGTCATCTAACACAAACACTATAAATATTATCTCTTAGCACCTGATTTGGGGAAGCCAAACTTGAGATTTATGTTCTTAATTTTAGTTCTTAGAATTAATTAGGGTTTTTGTTTGTTTTCAAGTTCTTTTTAATTGTTAAACAATTATTTTAACTTCAATATCAATTTCGTTTCTCTTTTCTTTTCATTATTTTTCTATTATTTTTCTCCTTTCTACTGAAGTCAAATATCAGCATTAATCGAGGATTCAACGGTTCAAGCTGCAACTAATTATTTTCAAATTCTAAGCATTTTTTTTCTCCCTTCTCTTTTTCTTTACATCTATTTGCATGTTTAATAATTTGGTAAGAGAGTTTGCATCTAGAATGGCTCAAAACTAAAACCCTAGAAAGGTTGGCGATCTAAAGTGGGATTGATTAGCTTGGGTTAAGGGTTTCACATATAGTTAGATGGATTAGGTTAAGCAAATTAAACCCTAGAATTGACGACTTTAGGAAGTCACTTAGGTAGATGAGGTCGAAAGGATAGACTGCTTGGCATCAACTTAATCTAACCCGATTTAATTTATCATGTTAAAAGATAAGTAAATTAAGTCAATCAATTAATCAGGTTATAGGCCAAAAGGTATTAATTAGACTAGTTTTTAGCTAATTAGTGAAAAACTCTAGATCTAAGTTAATCATGAACATGGAAATGAGTCACCTATCTGGCAGCTTATATTAATTAGAATTTCGATATTTAGTTTTTATTTTTATTCTGCAATCCATATTTTTATAATTCTGTTGTAATATGATCTAGGCGTGAGTAGTATTTAAACCTCGTTAGTGTGTGATTTCTTCCTTATAATTTAGTTTAACTAGGCCTCCCTTGGGCACGTTCCTCGGAATACTTCCAAAGCGTTTCATTGTAAAAATAAAACTATATTACAATTTGACCTGTACACTTGCAGACACCACACTTCATTTATATTCAATTGCATTTTCCTAAGCCCCGATGCATGCATGTTGGGACGTGGTCAACTACTTGTGTTAAGAGCTGGCGTTGGCCTTTTATAATATTAATGCATACACAGTTGTTTGAAATTCAATGTACGTTACACTTCCATGGCAAGAAAACAACCCTTGATATGTATATAAAACAAAACATCTACCATGATCTATGCATAAATCAATGATCATAGTATACTTTATTTCTTCATTTACTACAACACCTTAATCATATCAAAAATGGCTCCAGCATAATCTAGTTGCCTTTACATGTTTGTAATAACTTCATTAATGTTCATGTTTGGAAGTTCTCATGCAGATGCTTCGGTAACTTCCAACGATGTACTTATAAGAGTCGACCAATAGGGGAAGGGAGACTATAAGAAAATAAAAAACGCCATTGTTGCTTGGCATCTAATAACAAAGACCTTGTTTTCATATGGGTTAAGTTAGACATTTATGAAAAGAAAATTGTTGTCTCTTCCGATAAGCCCTTCATTACCATAAGTGGCCTAAAGGAAAATAGCACCATAATTACTTGGAATGATGAAGGGGAGATATTTGAATCTCCTACCTTCACAGTGCTAGCTTAAGTTTTTGTTGGTCGATATCTCACAATTCAGGTATATATAACAATAACATGGATGATACGATAATTTATATGAAATAGATTGAAATTTTCTATAATTTAAGAAACAATCAAACTTAAAATATTTATATTTGATCTTTTGGGTTTGTTTTTTTATAAATAGAATACATTGCAGTCCAGAGCTAAAGCAACTGCTTTAAAGGTATTTAGAGATAAGGTAATTTTCTTTAGATGCAAAATTTTAGCTTATTAGGATACGTTACTAGATGGCAGTGGAAGACATTATTACAAAAATTGTTACATTGAAGGAGCAATTGACTTTCATTTGTAGGAATGTCGCTTCCCTTTTTGAGATAATAAAATCCAGGGATATAAGAAATATATAATGATTCTGTTACTTGCCAATATTCATGTAATAGTCCATTTTTTAGTGGTGTCGAAAACAATGGTTTTGGGACCAAAAATCTGACGACTGAGTCCGTAAATATTATTATTTAATATTTACGAGTCAAATATAGTATTATATCAAATTTTAATTTGATAATTTTTGTTAATTGGACAAATAGTTAAGTGCAAGTTGTTTTGAACAATGAGGTATCAGGACCTCGTTTCAGTAAGTTGAGCCCGTAAATATGTTTATTAAATATTTATGGAGTTACTATATAGGTTTATTTAATTTTGGTCCTAAATTTTGATGTTTGATAAGTTAATTAAGGAAAAGGACTAAATCGTAAAAGATGCAAAAGTTACTCACTAATTGATTTTTATTAATTAAATGGCCTAAATGGTTAAAGTGGAAGGATTAACATGGTAATTAGACC
The DNA here is from genome assembly GCA_013677275.1 of Gossypium schwendimanii. NCBI lineage: Eukaryota > Viridiplantae > Streptophyta > Magnoliopsida > Malvales > Malvaceae > Gossypium > Gossypium schwendimanii. The sequence goes on along the minus strand of JABFAF010277200.1, from coordinate 3,956 downwards.
ATAATAATTATAATGGACGGTTGTGAATAAGATATAAACAAATTTTATGTTATTTTTTTTATGTTAAAACATTAAATTAATAAAAATAATAAAAGTAAAAAGATAACCAATTGTTGTCATCTTCTCCATTTGAGTTCTCCCCACCGAACTCCATTGTTTCTAAGTGTCCAAGCTTCGTTCTTACTTATACTCTTGCATGTGAGCCCATTTTTCACCCGTTTTTCATGATTTTAAGTTTTTGAGATCGTTGTAGCTTAATCTAGCTAACCCGTAGACCAATTTGTAAAAATTTTAAATGTTTAGAATTTTACCATGGATGAATTTTTAATGTTCTTGAAGTTTAATGATAGATTATAAAGTTTGATAGTTAAATAAGACTATTTTGTAAAGTATTTTTTGTTAATTTTAAATTTTAGAAACTAAGTTGTTAAAATTGTAAAATATCATGTAATTCTTGTGATAAAGTGGTAAAAGTGGGCTATTTAGGGACCATATAAATTTGGCACAAGGTTTTTTGGGTTAATTTGTGATAATTGTGAAAATTTCGGTTGTAGAGATTAAATTGAATAAAAGGCGAAAGTTTAGGGTAAATATGTAAATTGTCATTAAAGGGTTAATTGCATTAATTTAAGTGTTTTAAGATGTTTAAATTGGTTAATTGAATTAAATTATTACATTTAGATCAAGAAACGGACCAGTTTGTCGATAAACGGGGGAAAGGAAAAGTCATCAAGTAATCGTCACCACGTGTCGTTGGCTATCATATTTTGGTAAGTTCGTATTACACTTATTATGTTGATAATGTTTTAACTTATTTCATATTTGATAGTATGAAGTTTGAATGATGTTATGTTCTATTGGATGATTAATAAAATGAAAGAATAAAGTTGAGTATGAATGTTTCGGAGAAACAAAATAAGCCCGTGTGAACTTAGTGAATAGCTAGGATACAAATGACATGTCATTAGGGCATAGCAGGCTTTGTGCCGATGTATATTTAGCAGGCATTAATTGTCATTGTTTTATTTAGTAGGTACTATGTATCGGTGATGGATATCGTACCTATGGCTTGAGGTTCTACATGTGTTGCGGATTCTCTGAAGCTTGTGTGAGTAACATCGCATATCAGTTAATGTCCTTATGTTAGCTTGTATGAGCATTACCCTCCTGTGTATCCGAAGTTGATTTACTATATTATTTGACATGTTATGTTTTGATGATATGATTCATCCAAGTTTAATTATTTTTGGTAGTTGGAATGATAAGATACAATAAGGGAATTGTTAATTTCATGGTTATGTACAATTTATATTTAAATTGACAGGTATGATATGTTTGATTTTACAAACTTACTAAGCTTTATGAAAGTTTACTTTATTTGGTTTTATTTCTTTGTAGATTGTTGGACTTTTATTGTCAATTGGAACGTCGTTGGAGATCACACTATCCGACAACTCATTCCAACTACCCAAAATAATTAAACTTGGATGAATCATATCATCAAAACATAACATGTCAAATAATATAGTAAATCAACTTCGGATACACAGGAGGGTAATGCTTATACAAGCTAACATAAGGACATTAACTGATACGCGATGTTACTCGCGCAAGCTTCAGAGAATCCGCTTATTTTGCCCAGTTATAAATGGCATGTAAATAGGGTTTTGGATTTGTAAATTATAGGCATTATGGACAAATGTTGTGCAGTTTGAAGATTATGGTGTATGTGTTGATGTAAATCCTATTTGGTAAATTGGTTGGTTATAGTTTGTGATAGTGAATGTATGAATTGAAATCTAGAAGCATTTAATGGTTGTTTTGGTATGTTTAGGTTAATATGCTACTTGGAATGCTTTGAGCTTGATGAATGGTCAAATTGGTTGTGCTAGGTTATACATTTAGAATAAGATATATGAGCATGTTATGGTTTGGTTTATGGAAGAACTTTGGTAATTGCTATCTAAAGTTTGAAAGATGTTTGAATGAAGCTAATTTGTGGTACATGTTTTTATCTAATGGTTGTTGTATATATGTTTGAATAGTAGTGTCAATGAGGGCATATTGGTTAGGCACATAGGTTAATTGTGAATTGGTATACTTTAGCATGTTTAGGCACATTTTGAATAGGTTTTGAAGGTAGTTTTGAGCATACACAACCTGTGACACAGGCTTCCACATGGTCGTGTGTCCCACACGGTCATGTGGTTCTTTAATTTTTTGTCTAGGATTGTCCACGCGGTCTAGAGAGTTACACGGCCTGGCGACACTGCCATGTGACCCTATATTTGAATTGTACACGGTCTGAGAACACAGGCGTGTGGAGTAGCCACATGGCCATGCTTGGGGGCACACGAGCTGGTCTCTTTCACATGGCCTGACCATACGACCGTGTGACCCCTATTTATAGTTTTTACTCAAAATTTTGTAAAAGTTTCAATTTAATCCAAAATTGATCTCAATTTGTTTTAAATGTTCCGTAAGCTCGATTTAGGTCCCAAATTGATTGAAAAGCATGGAAATGGTTTTAAATGAATTGTTTGGTTGTTATTTAATAGAAATTATGGAAAATGTTCAAGGTTTGTTGGTGTAACACCTTATAGCTCGTATCGGCCGACTGGACTTGGTATAGGGTGTTACAATTCTTATATATTGATGGCCTATTTAGCTAAACAATAAACTTACATAAGGATTTATTTTTTTACTCTTTTTAGAGGTATCATTTACATTCACTCCCAAAAGGAGATGCATTTTTAGCAGCCCAACAGAGGGAGTCTCTTTCGGAGGACACAAGTTTCACTTTCTTGGGTTACAAGATCATTTGCATAAGGAGTGCTCTACTAGGAAGGCCATGGGATGCATATTTCAAGGTGATTTTTGCCCTATCCTACATGTCTAATGTGATACTGCCTCAAGGGTGGGATGATTGGGGAGACACATCCAAGCGAAGGTACCGACAAAAATCACATGAAGATCAACTTGTTCTTTTCTTACATGATTACTCTAAGGTTTTGGAGTTAAATAAATGGTGTTTTGGTTTCTTGATTCAATAGCACGGTGTTTTGCAAAGAATATTAATGTTATGGACCTAGAGCCAATGCAAGAAAAAAGGGTTGAACGGTAGCAAAAGCTAACAGCCAAACAGTTAGAGATTTTCATGACAAAGAACATGATGGGTGGAAGGAGTTGAATTAGGTCTACGCCTACCCATTTTAAGAAAGCTTCTACTGCCATTTCTAACAAGCGAACTGCACATGCTTGATCATGAACAACATCAAATTTAAATGTTAGCTGATATACTGATGTCGATTACTAATGTTGTTGCGCATATGTTTTTCTACCTTATTATTTGTTTTTCTTTTTTCTTTTTTCTTGTAACTTTAACATATTTATTTGTTTATTTATTTGTAATTACTTCAAAAAAAAAAAGAACTGAATTTCCTGATTTGTGGGGATGATTTAAAACATTAATAAAGTAGTACAAGATATTTTTGAAAAATATGCATTACGTCTTATCTGATATGATTTTGAGGTTAATTTGAATGTGTGATGTAGAGTTTAGATATTAGTTAATTTATAATAAAAAACTGATATGCAAATTAAATTCATTTACGGCATCAAATTAAAAAGGAAAAAATGGTTAGATTTAGTAACTGTGGAACAATATTTGTTATTGTTTACCTGTCACTACATGGATTTTTGGCTTAGAAACTGGTATGCTATTGGATGTTGAATTTCAAGTCTTTTACTAAATTATTTTATGTGATGTTGCCGAAATTTAGTTTAGAAACTGATATGCGAAATTGTACTTGTAGAAAATTTTAAATTTGGGTTTTGAAATATAAAATTTTAAGTAGTGAAATTTAAAATTATAGTAATAAATTAGTTGACATCAATAGATAATTTTTTTAATAATTTATTTGATTTATATTTTATATTTTTAAAAATTATCAATA
>JABFAF010277187.1:0-12802 GCA_013677275.1 Gossypium schwendimanii | reverse complement strand
GTTTTTTATGGTTCCAACTAGCCTATCTCTGTTCTATTTATCATCAACAAAGAAGAGCTTTCATAATCAAATGGCTAGACATTTCAACTTAGAATAAAGCGAAACACATGAATGAGTTGAATAATATAAAAATTGGTTTCTTATGTCTCTCTAAGTTATTTCTTATATATATATATAACGCCTTGAAAAATTTAAGTCTGTTTTTGTGAAATTTGACATAAATATGTATCTGCTTCAGTGGTTAAATGTTTTGGGTGTTTTTATGAGGTATTGGGTTCAAGTCCCACATTTGGGAAATTTTGGTTATTTTTTATCCTAGCCTTACCCTTGTTGAGTAGCCTCATATGAAATTGTTTTTTAATCCATAGTAGAATGAGTTTGTTGGTTCGAGTGGTAAGGAGTTGTTGTGTTGGAGTCTTGTGCTTGAATCTCTACAGGAGCGAAGGTGTTAATTTTTGTTTTGGTTGGCTGAGAGAGTTTGAGTGGTGTTGAAATTCTGAGGTAGTTGAGGTTGGGTTGTTAGTCGGGAGTTGGGATTGTAATCAAATTGTTTATTTTGTTTTATTTTATTTTTTTTCAAATTTTTCTCTCTGTTCTAAAATAAAAAATCTGACGTCAATTTTGTTCTTCCTTTTCTCTACATTTTCACTCTTCTCATCTTTTTGATATCTCCTCCTATCCTGTTCAAACTATCGTCAAATCTTTGCATTTTAGGATTTTCGTCTTCCTTCGTTCATTTTGGTAAGTGAGATTTTGGTGTTTCTGTAACTTTTGATTTCCAAAACGTTTGTTATAACTATACCTTTTGTTTTGGCAAAATGGTGAATAGTTAAGGGATTGATTTCTACAAATTTGTGGTGTAGGAGAAGGTTGTGAGCAGTGAAGTTTTACTCCGACAGCCTGAAGCGCGCTAGTGTTTGTCTGTGTCATCGGTAAGTTATGTGTGTTATTTCGGGTTATGTTTCGATTCATAAATTGACTGCTAATTAGGAATTTGGATGCTAGTTCTTAGGTTTCAGAGGGCTCAAAAATGCTGTAGCATCTAAAACGAACCATGTGTGTACTCCTAACATGAAAAATTGAGGTTCAGTAAAAGCTAAAAAAAGGCATTGTTGACGCCACATAGACGTTTTCCCAGTCGTGTGGATGGTCGTTTGCGAGACACGACCGTGTGTTTGATGAAGGCGTGGCTGTGCGTAGGACACGGCCATATGATAGGCCAGATTGGGCGTGTGGGCCTACACGAGTGGGTGGGTTTTGGGCCAGGTCGTGTGGGCCACACGAGCATGTGGGCCCATAATTTTGAAATTTTCCTTAGGGTTGCACGAGTCGTTCTGATCGACTGTGGGCTTATCGTAAGGTCGATAAGGGCTAACCAAACCCTATTTTGTGTGATATGGTATTCTGATAGACGGATCTGAGTAGGATACTAAATGTATGTTTGACTGTACTATTTAAGTATGTATCCATCTATATACAAGCATGTTAAGCATGTTTAATCTGATATATATATGCATCTGTATTCTATATCTGTGTTTGGGGATGGGAATCGTATATGTGGAGGAAATGATCTGTATGGCGACTTTTCTCTTATTTTTTGGCAGCTTGGCTGCATATTATCTATTATTTGTCGTATCAACACTATATGGTGCGTAGGTATGGGATGGGATGGTCGGAGATGGTGTGTGGAGGATGAGGGTAGGATTCTCTATGTCTGTTTTGTTTATCTGACTCTGGTATCTCTATCTGATTGATCATAAAATTCTATGCATGACTATTTCTGTTGGGTTACACAGTGAGTTTACAAAAACTCACATCTGTTTGTCTTTTCTGTTAAGGTAATCCATAAACTTAGGCGAGTCGGTGCGACAGAGGCTCAGCGATGACCACTCGATCGAGAACTGTTTATACTTAGTAATTAATGGTTTTTATTTAAAATTTTGGATTTATTAGAGAGTTTGTAATTTTTGGGACTCTCTGGACTGTATGGTTTTAAATGTTAGTTTTGGTTTCATTTGCTTGTTATCCTACGTGGTTTGACAAAACCATTTATTAAAATGACGATTTTGTGCAAAGAAAGGTTTTTCTAAAAATACGAACAATATTTCCAAAATATAATGGGTTTTAAGACTTTCGCTGTAACTTATGTTTTGGCAAGTAAATTAATTAAATAACGTTTTCAATAATAGTTGTATAACTGAATATGGGTTGTAAAACTTGGATGATTTATTGAAGAACACTGATTTCAAAACCCTTCATTGTAACATTACCAGATTCGGCCATAACGTCTAGGCCAAGTTGGGGTGTTACATTTAGTAGTATCAGAGCCAGATTGTAAAGCTCAGACTGTAAATTTTGGGTTTCAAAGTTGTGTTTCCAAAAAGAACTGGTTTTCAAATAATTTGGATCATTCTAAATAAGTAAGTGGTGCACCAAGTCTCCGACGCCAATCCTGTGAGTATCTCTTAACTTAGAAATTTTTTGAAAACATTGTAGTTAGTACTTTCTGAAACTATACTGAGTTAGTTAGAGACTAAAACCTCTAAAATACTTTCAAAATTCTGATAATTTGAGCATAAAATATCTATTAATAAACACTAGAACTGATGCATAAAATTTTATAATGTAGATAAATTTTAAAACACGATGAGCGCTCGTGGAACTTGCGGTCATGGTATGCGTGGTCGCGGCGAGTGCCGTAGGGGGCTTGAGCTAAGTCTTTTTTTCTGAGCAATATACCAAATTTAGATACAAATGAGAACCAGTTTCACCTGCTACTGAGACTGGGTCTCAAAGTCACTCGGCTGGGGACGACGCACTGTCCCAAACCATCTTGAGAGTGTTGGAGAAGGTCACTAAACCTCATTCTGGATCTAGGAGCCATAGGTCGATAATTGAATGACTTCGGTCCAATAGAGTTGAGCAGTTTAGGGGTGTCACTAGAGTCGCCCTTACTGTGGCTGAGTATTGGTTAGAGGCCACCAAAAGATTATGAACGACATCGACTGTACTTCTAAGTAGAAATTAAAGGCTGCAGTATTTTTGCTTCACGATGAGGCATATTAGTGGTGGTTATCGGTTGAGGAGGGTACTCAAGTGGATTGTTTGAACTAGGATTATTTTAAGGATGTCTTCCAGAGGAAGTATATGGGCGCGAGTTATGTTGATGCTTGTGCACTTGAGTTCATGAATCTCATGCAATGCGATAAATATGTGGTCGAGTGTGAGGCTGAGTTTCTGAGGTTGAGCCGCTACGCTCGAGGCATGGTGGCATTTAAGTATGAGAAATGTGTCTATTTTGAAGACGATTTGAAGGACAGTTTGAGGGTTCTGATTGCTCTGCAGAGGCAGTGTGAGTTTGCTATTTTGGTGGATAAGGTGAATATCGCCGAAGAGGTTAAGCATGTGGGGCGCCAAAATAGAGATCGAGAGAAAGGCAAGAATAAGAGGGATTCACAGCCCTCTAGTTCTATTGAGAGGCCTAAGAAACAAGCTAGACCTGATGGGCCTGTTAAAGTTGGGGTTCATGTCGCTCCTACTGGGATTCAGCCTTCTGGTGATTGTGGTAGGCGCCATTCAAGCGAGTTTTAGAGGAGATTAGGGGCATGTCTGTAGTATGGGTATTTGGATCATCGGATTAGAGAGTGTCCACATCGTATTGATCAGATGCAAGCTTCAAGACCGAGTTCAGTATAGCCTCAAAGGGCAGTTCAGCAGCCACCTGGGGGCCGTGGACCGGTTAAGAGTGGTAATTGTATGGGTTGAAGACAGAGAGCATCCGGCAGAGATGCTAGTTAGACTGAGGCAAGGTAGCCTGCACTGGTTTATATTGCTCGACACCGAGAGGATAGAGACACTCCTGATGTGATCACGGGTACGTTTTTAACTTTTGATGCTCTATATTCTACTTTGATAGACATAGGTTTTACTCATTCCTATGTAGCTAGTATTGTTTTCGAGAACTTAAAGATTTTTGTTGAGTGTACTTCTAGTGAGATTACTGTACTGAGTCCGTTGGGGCAATCTGTTTGAGTAAATAGACTTTATAGGAATGTTCTGTTGGAAGTACAAGGGACTGTGTTTTTGGAAAATCTGATGGAGCTACCGTTTGGGGAGTTTGACTTAATTCTAGGTATGGATTGGTTGGTTGAGCATCAAGTTAGTCTTGACTGTGTGACTAAGAGGGTTGTTTGGAGGACCGTGAATGATAAGGAAATAGTTGTAATCAGTGAGCATCGAGATTATTTGTCTAATGTGATCTCCACTCTTGTGCCTAAGAAATTGGTTTGAAAAGAGTGTGAGGTGTATATGGCTTACGTCAGTGTTTCAGTTTCTGAAGACTCTTCCATTAGGGATATCAAAATAGTGAGGGACTTTTTAGATGTTTTTCCTAAGGAATTACCGGGTTTACCTCTGAATTGGGAAGTTGAGTTCGGTATTGAGCTTCTACCAGGTACAACTCTGATGTCCATCGCTTCATACCATATGGCACTGAAGGAACTTACGGAGCTTAATGCTCAACTTCAAGAGCTTCTGGATTGTGGTTTTATCTGTCCTAGTGTGTCTCCGTGTAGGGCACCGATTCTGTTTGTAAAGAAAAAGGATGGTACCATGAGGATGTGAATTGACTACCGGTAATTGAATAAATTGACTATGAAGAATAAGTATCGACTTTCGAGGATCGATGATTTGTTTGAAAAATTTCAAGGGGCTTCAGTGTTCTCGAAAATAGATATCTGATATGGGTGTCATCAACTTAGAGCTAATAAGTTGATATTGATAAGACAACATTTAGGACTCGTTATGGGCACTACGAGTTCTTTATTATGCCTGTTGGTTTCATGAATGCTCCAGTTGTATTAATGGATCTGATGAACCAAGTTTTTCAGTCGTATTCAGATTAGTTCATCGTGGTCTTCATCGATGATATTCTGGTTTGCTCTAAGACTGAGGATGATCATGATGAGCATTTTAGAGCAGTGCTTCAGATACTCTGATAGAAATAGCTCTATGCTAAGTTGAGCAAGTGTGAGTTTTGGTTGCGAGAGGTAACATTTCTAGGTCATGTGGTTTTGCTGAGGGGTCCGAGTTGATCCTAGAAAGATTGAGGTTGTGCTTAATTGGAAACAACCTAAGAATGTATCTTAGATCTGTAGTTTTCTGGGTCTTGAGGGATATTATTGGTGGTTTGTTGAAGGGTTATCTTTGCTTGTAGCTTATTTAACTAAACTTCTACGCAAGGGTGTTCCTTTTGTCTGGATTGATGCGTAACAATCGAGCTTTGAGATGCTCAAGTCTATTTTGACTCAAGCTCCTGTTTTGATACAGTCTAAATCTAGTAAGGAGTTTGCAGTGTATAGTGATGCGCCGTATGTCGATTTGGGATGTGTACTGATGTAAGATGGTAAGGTTCTGGCTTATGCATCCCGTCAGGTTAAGGCACACGAGGGGAATTATCCGACGCATGATCTCGAGTTAACTGTTGTAGTATTTGCATTAAAGATCTAGAGGCACTATCTGTATGGCGAGAGGTGTATTATTTACAGCAATCATAAGAGCCTCAAGTACCTCCTTACTTAGAAGAAGTTGAACTTAGACAGCATCGATGGATTGAACTGCTCAAAGATTATGACTACATGATAGAGTATCATCCTGGTAAGGCCAATGTGGTGGTCGATGCTCAATTGAAAAGCGATAACTGATTTGAGAGTGATGTTTGCTCATCTTAGTCTGTTCGATGATGGGGGTTTGTTAGTTGAGTTGCAAGTTAAACTAACTTGGATTGGACAGATTCGAGAGAAATAGATAGGGGATAAGGTTTTTGTTCTGTGGTTTCGTCAGGTTGAGATTGGAAGTACCTCTGATTTTGGACTGAATAAAGGTGGAGTTTTGTGTTTTTAAGGACGGGTTTATGTATCGAATGATTTTGATCTAAGACAATCAATTCTGAGGGAAGCGCATAGTAGCCCTTATGCTATGCATCCCGGTGGTAATAAGATGTATCGGGATCTCTATGAACTATACTGGTGGCCAAGTTTGAAATGAGAGGTAACAGATTTTGTTGCTTATTGTCTAACATGCCAGCAAGTTAAGGCTGAGCACCAGTTGCCTTCAGGTTTGCTACAACCTGTTAAGATTCCCTTATGGAAATAAGAACGTGTGACGATAAACTTCACTAATGGGTTGCCCTTGACACCCACTAAGAAGGATTCTTTTTGGGTCATCGTGGATCGATTGATCAAGTCTGCTCATTTTATTCTGGTTCGGATAGACTACTCTCTGCAAAAGATAGTGAAGCTCTATATCTCCTAGATTGTAAGATTGCATGAGGTTTCAGTTTCGATAATCTCTGATAGGGATCCCCATTTCACATTCCAGTTTTGAAAGAAACTGCATGAGGCTCTATATTCAAGATTGGACTTCAATACTACGTTCCATCCTCAGACCGATGATCAATCTGTGAGGGTGATTCAAATACTGAATGATATGTTTCAAAGTTGTGTGATTGATTGCTGAGGTAGTTGGGAGGATTTTCTGCCGTTAGCTGAGTTCCCCTACAATAACAGCTTCCAATCTAGCATCTAGATGGCACCTTATGAGGCTTTATATGGTCGTAAGTGTCGTACTCCGTTATGTTGGACTGAGTTGGGTGAACGACAAATTTTGGGTTTTGAGTTGGTTTTCGAGACTAAAGATAAGGTTAGACTGATTCAGGATCTTCTGAAGGTGGCTTCTGATATATAGAAGTCTTATGCGAATTTGAAAAGGAGAGATATCGATTATTCTATGGGTGGCTTCGTATTTCTTAAGGTTTCTCCATGGAAGAAAGTTCTGAGGTTCGGTCATAAGGGCAAGTTGAGCCCTAGGTTCATTGGGTCGTATTAGATTCTGAAGCATGTAGGACCGGTTGCTTACCAGTTGTTTCTATTGAAGAGATCGAGGTTAGACCAGATTTGACTTTTGAAGAGGAGCCGGTTCAAATTTTGGATTTAGATACTAAGGTTTTGAGGAGGAAGTCCATACCGTTAGTGAAGGTTCTGTGGTGGAATCATGGCATTGAGGAAGCTACGTGGGAACCTGAGGACTTGATACGTTAACAAGATCCTTATCTGTTCAGATCAGGTAAATTTCGAGGTCGAAATTTCTTTTAGGGGGTAGAGTTGTAATGCCTTGAATAATTTAAGTCTATTTTTATAAAATCTGACATAAATATGTATATGCTTCAATGGTTAAGTGTTCTAGGTGTGTGTGTGAGGTCTTGGGTTCAAGTCTCACAACTGGGAAACTCTGGTTATTTTTTATCCTAGCCTTACCCTTATTGAGTGGGCTTATATGAAATTGTTTGTTAATCCATATCAGAATGAGCTTGCTGGTTCGAGTGGTAAAAGGTTGTTGTGCTGGAGGTCTTGTGTTTCAATCCCTGCAAGAGCAAGGGTGTTAATTGTTTTTTCGGTTGGCTGAGAGAGTTTGAGTGGTCTTGAAATTTTTAGGTAGTTGAGATTGAGTTGTTAGTGGGGAGTTGGGATTGTAATCAAATTATTTTTTTTCCAAATTTTTCTCACTTCTAAAAAAATCTTACGTTAGTTTTATTCTTCCCTTTTTCTGCATTTTCATTATCTCTTCTTTTTGCTATCTCCTCCTATCCTATTCAAATTGTCGTCAAATCTTTGTGTTTTATGATTTCTGTCTTCCGTCGTTCGTTTTGGTAAGTGAGATTTTGGTGTTTCTCTAACTTTTGATTTCCAAAACGCTGGTTAGAACTATACCTTTTGTTTTGGCGAAATGGTGAGTAGTTTAAGGATTGGTTTACGCAAATTTGGGGTGTATAAGGTTGTGAGCAGTGAAGTTTTACTCCGACAGCCTAAATTGCACTAGTGTCTATTCATGTCATTGGTAAGTTATGTGTGTTATTTCAGGTTATGTGTCAATTCATAAATTGACTGCTTATTGGGCATTTGGATGCTATTTCTTAGGTTTCAAAAGGCTTAAAATTACATTAGCATCTAAAACGAACCAGGTGTGTACTCCTAACAGTAAAAATTGAGGTTCGGTGAAAGCCAAAAAAGGGCAGTGTCGACGCCACACTTGCATGTGCCCAGCCGTATGGGTGGCCGTGTGCGAGACACGATCGTGTGTTTGACGAAGGCGTGACTGTGGGCAGGACACGACCGTGTGCTGGTGTAAGTGTGGCCTGTAAGCCACATGGGCTAGGCCAGATTGGGCTTGTGGGCCCACATAGGCAAGGCTAATCTAGGCGTGTGGGCCCATAATTCTGAAATTTTCCTTAGGGTCGCACGAGTCGTTCCAATTGACTGTGGGCCTACTGTAGGGTCGATAAGGGATAACCGAACCCTATTTTGTGTGCTATGGTATTCTAATAGACGGATCTGAGTAGGATACTAAATGTATGTTTGACTGTACTATTTTAGTATGTATCCATCTGTATACGAGGATGTTAAGCATGTTTAATCTGATATATATGCATCCGTATTCTGTATCTGTGTTGGGGGATGGGAATTGTATATGTGGAGGAAGTGATCTGTGTGGCGACTCTTCGCCTATTTTCTGGCAGTTTGACTGGCTATTATCTGTTATGTGTCGTATCGACACTATATGGTGTGTAGGGATGGGTGGGTGTTTTTAACCCCACATGGTGTGAGAGGATGGTTAGAGATGGTGTGTAGAGGATAGGGGTAGGATTCTGTATGTTTGTTTTGTTTATCTGGTTCTGGTATCTGTGTCTGATTGATCATAAAATTCTTTGCATGACTGTTTCTGTTGGGTTACACACTGAGTTTACAAAAAACTCACATTTGTTTGTCTGTTCTTTTCAGGTAATCCACAGATTTAGACGACTCGGTGCAACAAAGGCTCAGTGATGACCAGTCGATCGAGAACTGTTTATACTTAGTAATTAATGGTTTTTATTTAAAATTCTGGATTTATTTGAGAGTTTGTAATTTTTGGGACTCTCTGGACTGTATGGTTTTAACTGTTGGTTTTGGTTTCGTTTACTTGCTATCCTGCGTGGTTTGACAAAACCATTTATGAAAACGATGGTTTTATGCAAACAAATGTTTTTCTGAAAATATAAACTGGATTTCCAAAATATAACGGTTTCTAAGACTTCCGCTGTAACTTATGTTTTGACAAATGAATTAATTAAATAACGTTTTTAGTAATAGTTGTATAAATGAATGTGGGTTGTAAAACTTGGATGATTTATCGAAGAACACTGATTTCAAAACCTTTCATCATAACATTACCATATCTAACCATAACGTCTAGGCCAGGTTTGGAGTGTTACAATATATATAACCACTTTCCTGCACATTCAAGACATATAATATCATATTTAAGATATGACGAATTTTTGAGAGGGATGAAGGAATGGTTAGATATGGGTATGGACGTTCAAATTATCCAAGCGTGAAGGTAGTTTATCTGTGTCCTAGGATATTGCGCTTTGAAAAACATACATCTAGTGAATGATATGTTGAAAGTTATTTAGCAAACCATTTCAGATCACAACCCGCAAGTCCAAATTGCTTATCTGGTATTACTTACAAAATTTTACTTTAATTTTTTTATTTGAAGGACTAATAACATTTTATTAATAAACAAGGGGCGTAGAAGCGTATCAAGAAATATTATTCAGCTAAAAAATTTCTTCCTGGACCACAAATGAACATTTTAACTGATTGAGACTGCGAAATACATTTGTTTCCATTGAACTTGTGACCTATGATAGGAGTATTGGAATTGATACCTTGAAGAATTTGAAGAATGAAAAAGCACTTCATTCTAATTGAAACTATTTAGATGCTAAAGTGAGAAACAAAATTAAGAAACTAATATACTATTTCACATAAAATCAGGGAAAAAAAATCAAAGGCTAATTTCACAAAAATAAGTTTCCAAGTAAATCAGATTTTCTTGTTTCAACATTTCCAGCTAAAAAAGATTGCTTACTATTGGCTAAAGGCAATTAAGGAAGGGGTTTCGTTAATGAGTGGACTTTTTAAGATGACTCAAACTTATGTGTCCATGACTGTGGTGTGGTTAAAAGAAAATTCGATGTCCAGTGCGATCCCTATATAGAGGGAGTTTTGAAGTTTAATGTTGATAATTCCACTTTTGGAAAACTAAGGACTTTAGGTTGTGGGGTTGTGTTGCATTATGATTGTGGGGCTGATAGGAATTCAAGAATCTAAATATATTAAAATTGTGACAGTTAAATGTGGGCTTGACTTAAACTGAAAAAGTAAGATAAAACTGATTATTGAATCAGATTGGAGAAGTGTCTTTCTCTATGGTGTTTTGAGTGATTAATGAGATAACTGACTCTTTGGCAAAAGCAAGATGCTTTAGGGCTGTCATGTTTTCTATTTGCTAGTAGTGATGGAGTGTTTCTTCTTTTCTTTTTTTTTTTTTTCGATTTATGTAATCCAATGTTGCTTTTTTAAGGTGTGTTGAACTGTATTGTTTACTTTATGATGTAGCATATGATCATTAAGGAAATTACCTTTTAGCCAAAAAAAAAAATTATATTAAGGAAAAATAATCATTACTGTATATAGGATTGACCTAACCTTGCATTCCAAATAGAAATTTTTTGCACCAATTAATGCTCATACTTGCCTATGTTCCTATAGTTGAATAGGCTCTAAAAAATGGTTGTCGCTAGAGTGCTCAACAATTTTATCTCTTAACCAAGTGTCATATGGGTACACAAGAAATATAACTTAAAACATAAGAAAAGAACAAGTCAAACCATTAAGCAAACTAAAAAACAAAAATAACAATAATGAGTAATAATATTTTGAACTTAACAAGAGTAATGGGATAAGCAAACCCTTTCTTTTTATTTCTTCTTTTTTCAAAAGAAAAAAAAAATATTATTATTATTTTGGTGAATTAAAAGAAGAGGGTAAAATCCTAATAGCAACACGACTAACGCAACACGAACCTAGACTACACCTGGAGTGATGAATACCCTAACTATCAAGTCAACACACAGAGTTCAAAAATAAAATTACTATTACTGAGAATTAACATGTCAACTATTACTAGAAATAAATTACCACGAAATCATTTTTAGGTGCCTTAATTGTTAGCCCACCAGAACTTTAACCAAAGATTTTTCACCATATTCTTATCCAAATTGCAAAGCCTTGACAAGTACATCAGAATTAATTGATGGATTTGATCCAAATATGGGAATGATGATACCCAAATTCTGGTTGCTCAAAACAGCCAAGGCAATGGCACTCATTTTCCCCATGTTAAACTGGAAGCCTATGCGATGAAATGGAAAAAGAAATATATCTTCAGGGTATAAGGCCTTCGTAATGAGACGTTGTCGGATGTCTTGAAGCCAATCTAGAATATAAATCAACAATAAGATTATATTTTTATCACAGCCATGGATACAGATATTTCCATCACACCACTGAGAACTCAACCGTTTCAATACTATAAGCACCCCTTACTGCAAACTACAGGGCAATCCTATCTCGTCCCCATTAAAATTGTGATGCTAACTCCAACTGTATTGAATCTAAACCGAACCATCCTATCCTCCTCAGCACCCGGTTTGGTTTAAATTCAATATGGTCAGAGTTATCTATGCGAGTTCGATGGACACGATAGGGATTTACTATAGTTTGCAGTAAAGGGATTTGATTGCTAATAGTATTGAAACGGCTATGAGTGCTCAGTGGTATGATGGGAATATCTCTATTCCTGGTGCTGATAAATGTAATTTTCTAGCTTCAAATTTTTTTCTAAATTTGATTGCTTTAGAAGGGATGAGAAATTTTGCTGGAGTATAAAGCCTTTTTATACTTACAGTATTTGAACTTGTCTTTGTTTATTAATTATCAGGGAGGAAATGGAAGACTTACCAAGTCTTTTGCATTTTTATTTTAAATTTATGATGAATTGTTCTTCAACTACTACAATTAACTTGTAGATAATTTAATTTCTTTTTGGTGTAATGACCAAACTTTGCCGAGCTAGTCTATCACGTGGCAAGAAAGTAATTGGCACATTCACATAAGACTTTCTCTAAAGTGATTATGTAATTGTTTATGACAAGTTTGGTATATTCGGTTTCTAATATAAAATAAATCTCCATTTCGATGTAAATTTCTTCTTTGAACAGGTTTATTCATACTTTACTCTAAGAAAAGCTTCATATTTTTTTCATGGCTTAAGTCATTGGATGGAGCTATTGACTAGTATGGTGAGAACAAAGTGATTTATTAATTGTTATCGGAAATTAATCTTTAACTGGTGTCTAGTGGCACCATTAACATATGCAAAAACCAATAGTGTTTCCTTTGTTTATAAAAAATAAAGAAAATTGATTCATGGATTTTCATCAGTAAGGGTGAGCGTTCGATCGAATCGAATGAAAAAATTTTGAGTTAATCCAGTTGACGAATCATATTTTATCATCTTTATTTGATTTGAAATTTTCTCGAATCAATTCGAGTAAGATGAACTTTGAATCGAATCGAATCAAATATATTTGTTCAAGTTAAATTTTAAAAAATAAATTTGGGTCCTTATAACTACTGTCACCCACCGTAATCAAATTTGTTATTAACTTTCATCACCTTATAATTTATTTATTAATCTTTTATATACGGATTAGCTTCTTTGCTTGCTTAGTTGCTTCAATTATCTTCTGATTCTTGCCACTATGTATTTTTGTATTTTGAAATTTAAAAATATATTAAATGTAAAAATGTGATTTTTTAATAAAAGTTATTTTAAAAATAAAATGTGAAATTGA